>CAUYQG010127748.1:0-59449 GCA_963574415.1 Tarsius wallacei
AGTGGGCCACTTCTCGGAACGACTGATTACAATCTCTTAACAAAATGGCTACTCTAAAATCTTATATTCTATATATCTATACTAAACTCAAACCTATGATTCTAATACAAAAAGGCTTGTAATATGTTGAGGCTCTCGAAAGTGATCTGAATTGGAATTATACTTACGTAATGACCAAAACTACAGTCTGTGAGAAACAGAAACAGTGAGCTTTCACAGTTAACCATGCCTGCTATAGTTTCAGAGCCCCATGTTTAGATCATCAGAGTTGTTTCTGGTTAAATATGCTAAATATTGAGGGGAAGGTAATGGCGTCAACAGCTCTCGAACACGTTCTAATGGTCTCGAGGTCCTCGGCCCTCCCTGATTTCTAAGGTTCAGTGAGGCTCCGTGGCCGGCTACCAATAGGCCTTGGGGACCCCACTCTTAATCCTCAGAGTCTCCCATCCCCATGGGTAGAGATGACGAAGGAAGCCTTGAATCTTCTCACTTTTATCTGAGAGGACACAGCTGGTCCCAAATGTTGTTTACCCCATAACCCACACCAGGAGTGATTCCAGATGTTGTCTTAATACCCCGACCCTAGCTTCCTCTCCCCATCTTCTTTGAGCTTTGATCTAATGAGTCCTAATCCCCAGTGGTGACCTGGCCTCTGCCCATCTGTTTCTGTCCACTATCTGGACAGACAGCCTCTTCGAGAGTCTATGGCCTAAACACCTGTTTCCACCAGAAACTTGTGTTCCTGAAACCTCCTTTCTTTTCACGGGATGGCCCCAACATAGCTAGAATGAGGTTGTCACCGCCTCTTGAAGCAAATGTACCCCGAATCACTAAGAAAAAGTAAAGCATAGTTAATGCACTACAATTAAAAGTCAGGAGATGTGTATGTTTGATAACAAGTTAGATGATTTCCTCCAAAGTGGGTAAAATAATATTAAAAGTTAAGTTTTTTTAAATTATACATCCAGAAAAATCAGCTCCCTAAAAGACAAAGGGTTTTGTGAGAGTTCGTTCCAAGGCTTTGCAACAGAAACAACCACTGACGCCACACAAGGTGTGAGTGGGAGAATCACCCAGATTGGTCAGCCTTCAAGTAAGCACATCCAATTGTCATGATCATCGAGCCATCTGTGAATGAGCCATCTTGGTTGTTCACTTGTGACACCCATAATGAACTCTAGAGTGAGCTGGTGCCTTTGTTCCTTCCCCAGAGCGCCCCCATCTTCCCTGAAGTCCCTTCCTTAGCCTGACTGAATGGTGTCTTTGAGCATGGGCTCAGTGCTCAGGAGGCTGGGTTAGAGCCCAGCCCTTCGATTCCCTAGCTGTGTGGTCCTGCATAAGTCACCCAACGCCCCTGAGCCTTGTTCGCTTGCCTTCCAGTGGAGTCGTAATGGCAGTCATAGAGTTGCTGCGATGATGCATGAGATACATGCTGAGGGCTAAGTGCCTGCTGCTGAGGCTGGTTCCTCTTGCCCACTCTTTTTAGGCCTCAGTAAGACCAGTGGGGCTCAGTCATGCCCATTTGTACCGACAGATATCAATGCCAGGTCCAGGGCCTAGGAGGAGAGAAGAGGAAACAGGTGCATGGTAGAAATAAAGGCACGGAGAGGAGGAACAAAGTTCCCGGGGTTGGGAGGAACAAGTGCTGTCAGCCTTCCCTCAGCTCTCTCGGGCAGACACTCGGCCATGGGGCGTCCTTTCCTGCACCTCCCTTGGCTACTGCTAGAATAGTGTGACGTTTCACCTGCCTCATGGGCCTTCTTTTTTCTGTGTCTATGTCTTGTCCCCCATGAGCCGAAGCCAGGACACATTGTCTTTGAGTTTTTGGCTAGGGTGCCCGTCTGGTCCATGTTCATATACTAACTATGCTTAACAGAGTCTACAGCTTCACCCAGTGGCTGAACCTCGGGACTACCTGGCCTGCCTGTCTTAAAAACTGCACCCCAGTTGCCTATAAAACAAAAACCCCACTTACACGAGGGTTCCAGATTTCAAAGCTTCCTGAGTCACTGCTGAGGATGAAACAACCTTGGGAAATTACTCACTTCAAACTAATTCTCCTTCATCTAAAACCACATAGATGGATGCAGCATAAGTGACTCCATCTTTTTTTAACTGAACCATATGACAAGTAGAGAGACGAGAGGTTTGAACTTGACCTTCATAACTTCTTTTGCTGACTTCTTGGCGTAGGTGCCGGTAAAAGGTAGAGTTCCTGTGGGTGGTACAAGCAAGACACAGAGCGCTTTAGAGGGGCTTTAATACTTAAGATCATAACCCCCCCCCCCCCCAATATTCAAGGTCTGACTCAACTGCTCCTTGCTTTGGACTTAATATAGCCTTAAAAAACGAGGATTCCTGGTGAGTCTTTCTCCAGCCCTCCTGCCTCCATGGTCACTTCACCCAGCCTCCACCAACCTTTTCTGGAGGAAAAATAAATAAATGAAACTGAACTCTTGACATTCACTTCATCTAGAGTTGCAAAATTAAAGTTTAAATTAAAAAGGAAGAAGCTCTCACTGTGAAGGGGAAGGCACCTGCAGGCCCTGGGGTCTGGGCAGGCAGGGGAGCTTTGAAGCTTGGGAGCAGAGTTCCTTGTCACTTTGCAGGTGGCAAATGGATTTTTATTCAGAGCAAATCAAATCACTTTAGAGGGTGACTAATGTGAAAAGATGGGGTGCAGATCACCAAGGTCGGGTCTATGTAGGACTCCTGAAACAGTTTTCCTAATGAGAAATATCCAGACTCACTTTTTTGTCATTGTTGTTGTTTTAAATGTTGTTGTTGTTGTTTTGAGTCAGGGTCTCACTCTGTCACTAGGCTGGAGTACAGTGGCACAATCATGGCTCACCACAGCATCAACTTCCTGGGCTCTTGCGATCTTTCCGCTTTAGCCTCCTAAGTAGCTGAGATTACAGGTGTGGACCACTATGCCTGTCTACTTTTTTGTAGAGATGAGGTCTTGCTTTGTGGCCCAGGCTGGTCTTGAACTCCTAGGCTCAAGTAATCTTCTTGCTGAGATTACAGATATGAACCACTGCGACCAGCCTTTTCAGGTGCACTTTTAAATGGTGCCATACGGCAAGGAACATTGGTGAGGCCTGAGTCCTACCCTGCTGTCCTTCTTTCCTTCAGGCTTGGTTTTGTAAATGCCAGTCTGGCACCAAATCTCTTTCCTCCAGAGAGCATCTAAAATCATATACCACCCACAGTCCCTATAGCAGAAGGCCAGACAGGGCACATTCGCTGCAGTAACTTGCCGACTGCCACATCCCATGAGGTTGTTTAAATCCAAACAAGTTCTGTGCAGGCAAGGTCTCTATGAGGTTCCCAGGAGCCCCCCTACTCTCCAGAGACTCAGTGGGCCGTCCCCCCAGCTGATCTCCTGGAGAATTCTCCCCCTAGAGTGTGTGCATCCTGAGGGCAGGGCAGCCTCTCTTTTAAGTCTGGTGAGTGGCCATATGAGGCATGAGTGGGAGAATCACCCAGGTTGGTCATCCCTCAAGCAAGCACATCTGATTGTTATGATCATCTGGCTGTCTGTGCATGAGTCATTTTGGTTGTTCACTTGTGACACCCTTGATGAACTCTAGGGTCAACTGGTATCTTCTTTCTTTCCCCAGAGCACCCCCATCTTCTCTGAAGAGCTCTTGGAAACTTTCGAGTGCATTTCAGCTTCTGGAGCTTTCCGCAGGGCTACAGGAAAGCTGTTTCTCTGCAGAACTCACTGAGTAGCAGATGCATATGAGTGTGCTTGGTGGAGTTAGTTAATGAATCCATTCTGAGGCGCTTGGAAAAAACAGATGATCAGGGACCAACCAGGGGAGAGTATGGGAGATGAAAGATGGAGGAGAAATGGGTTTTTACGGGGTCTCCCTCCTCCTGGGAGCATGAGTGGGTCCCAGAAAGGCTGAGGCTTCTTTTTCCTCCTCCTGCAGCATTTTGGGTGTGGGGCAGGCGGTACAGGCAGTTCCTGGTGATTCTGTCCTATCTTGAGGCCCAGTAAGTAGACATGGGACAGCATCACCACCTGGGGGCAGCACTTGTGGCCAGGGGACAGTTCTAATTTGGAGTTTCTTAGGGTGCTAGAGAGTCTTGCATGCGCTTGGCTATCCCAGGCTGATTGAGTTAATTCCCCAGTGATGCTGAAAAGCCTCTGGGGCTTGCAGCTGGGAGGAACCCTCAGGGAAGTTCCCCTGAAGTATGCTGACTGTGGCTCAGTCCATCTCTGGTCCCTAAGACAATGCAGCCCAGTGTCCCTACTCCCTCGGGGTTTCTTCCTCCCCCAGCCCTTTAAATGATAGCACCCCAAGCGTTTTGTCTTATTTGGTCCTTGACGCTTTCCCCAGTGCTTGCTCCATGGCTGTCCTGTCGGCTGGGATGGGATACCTGTGAGACCTCTGCCGCCCCAAGGTCTTGGGGTTGAGACTCTGGTGTGCTGCTTTGGTGAGACTTTGTGCTAATTGATCTTCCAGGGCCTAGGTGTGCCCTCATTATCCTCTCAGGTGGTAAGGAGCCAATGGATTGATGCCACAGGCCCATTCCACATTCCACAACACCTGGCGCTCTTGACTTTGTGTAGTACGTGGAATTTTCAATGCACTGTCCATGAGCAAACCTGCAGCCAGCATTCCCGGCTCATGAGGGGAACACTGGCCCACCCTGAATTCAACCAGTTGGAACCTCCGTGCCTGTGGAGCCTCCTTGACACCCCCTAGATCCTGGAAAAGCACGTGGCTTTATACTAACTTGGACTTCGTTCCCGGCATGGGCACTCAGCAGCTGTATGACACTGAGGTAATTAACTCCCCTGAGACTCGGTTTCCTCTATGGTTCCTGGCCTTGAGAAGGTGCTTAGGAAATGCCATTTTCTTCTCCTTTTCTTTCTTCCTCCTGTAGCCATTGTCTGTGACACTCTGGGGACTGCGACAGTTTGTCAATGATCTTGTTTATTTAGATCTGTTTTGATTTTTACAGGTGTCTTTGCCTCCAGCAACATTATCAGTTCCTCAGTGGGAGGACCTTCCCTGCACCCTGCGTTACCCAGTACGGTATTTCATGCCAACTGTGGTGGACTGGTCTGCTCTGATTCAATTCATGGTGATTGGGATCCTGTCATGTGCCAGCAGCCTCTCCTCCCATGGGAAGCTCATCGTTATCTGCCCACTTCTGCTCTCAGCAAACACTCACCAGGTATGACTGAATTGCTGCCCCATGTCAAGCCTAGAAATATATCGAAGGATAATCATAGAACAGAGAGATAAGTGCTCAAGGGACAGTGAGTATGGTGCCCTGGGGGTGCCCAGGAGGGCCAAGTGGTCCACAGTCTGTGTCCTACCACAGTGGAGTGAGCTCTGGCCAAGGAATCAGGAGAGGGAGGTTTTATCCCTTCCCTGTCACCCTTGACTGTGTGGCCTCGGCAAGTCAATAATTTCCTTAGTCACGTTGACAGGGGAACAGAGTGGCCTCCTGCCTTCCTGGGATAATGCCATCAGAGCATTGGGTCTGAAGGGAACTGGAGACATTATCACTGACTCCAACTTTTCGTTTTCCAGACAAAACCCAGAGAAGTGACATTCACGGTTGAAGAGCAAGCAGGTTTCTTGTATTTAGTCACCTGTGTCATTAGCTCCCACTGGCTCTGATTTAAGATGACATGGCAGGGTCCAGACCAATTTTTGCCCTTGGACCCAGTTCAGGGTTTCGAATGTATCTCCTCTCATAGAGGAGGGGGAGAGGTGCCTTGGCATGGGGGAGTGGGGTTCTCGAACAAAAGTTGGATGAATAGTGTCCCCGGAATTTATGTCTTTTCCAGAACCTCAGAATGTGACTTTATTTGGAAATAGTCTTTGCAGATGTCATTGGCTAGGTTACAATGAAGTCACATTGGAGTAGGGTGGGCCCTAAGTACAATGGTTGGTGTCCTTCTAGGAAGAAACACAGAGAGACGGCCAGAGAGGACAGCCACATGATGAAAGAGGAAGAGACTGGCATCTGCAAGCTAAAGGAGGCCAGAGGGGATCCTCCCCTCCGTGTTTCAGAAGGAGTGTGGCCCTGTCCACGCCTCCATCTAGGACTTCTGACCTCCAGAGCTGGGAGAGGATGAATTTCCATTGTTAAACTTGCCCAGTCTGTAGGACTTTGTCATAGAGGCCACAGGAGACTGATACAGTTGCTGAGGTGTGCTGGGGGAGACAGGGAAGTAGAGAGCCAGAGCAGGCGGCAAGGCCAGCAGCTGGCAAGTGACTTGAGGGTGCCAGAAGCCCCCCTGCCTTGTTTGTCCAGTCACTTCCCCCAGCACCAACCTAAGCCTGTCTTCCTGGGCCTGCCACAGTGTCCTGGGAATGTCCTTATGGGAATGGTATAGTCAAGTCACATGGCCACAGGAGGATGGGAGGAAGAAACTCACAGGGTCGAGAGATAAGAGGCCCACAGGGCCATACTGGGGGGACACTAAGGTGGTCAGGAGGCAGAAGACAGGAGTGAGAGGGGGTCACCTGAGCCAAAGCCTTTATGGGGGTTTCCATGGGAATGGTAAGGTAGGGCAAGGTTTAGGACTGGCCAGTTTGTATAATCGCAGCAGGCTTTGAGCTGTAGGGATGGTCCCTAGTCGCCTTGGACCCAGCCCTGGGATGATTAAGACAGAAGACTGTGTCCTGATGGGGTGCAGGGCCTAGAGAGAGGAGATGACTCTGCACTAATTGGCTTGCATATGAAAGGAATCCTCGAGCCCTTTGCTGTCTCTAAGAACTGGTTAGTCCCTGGAGGGGCAGTCCCTCCCCAGCCAGAAAGGCTTTTTAAGATGTCAAAACATAATACACAGAGAATAAAAAAATACATATACCACATAGACATTATTACTATCATGGAGTCCTGCATTGAGCAGGGATGCAGAGTCAGAGCGCAGGGACCCCCTGCTGCCCCCAGGTCACCCAGCACCACAGCTGCTCCCTTCAGACATAGCAAGACATGGCCCAAGGTTGCAGAGCTCTGTCTGGCAGTTAGGGCGGGAGGGCAGCCCAGATGGAGAGCAGGGAGATGGGATGCGGGAGCCAACAATGTGAAGATGTGTCTGTGGTTCTGGCTTTATTTGCAAAACTCTGCTTGCTTGTCCCTGGGTGCAGAGACCACAGGGGATCTAGTGCGTCCCCCTGGAGATTGCTCACCCCCTGCTCACAGCTCTGCATGCTGCAGCATCAGTATTTGCTCGGAGCCAGGAAGAGCTCAAGCCCGGTGACCTTCAAAGTGAGAATACAACTCAGAAAGTGTCAGATGTCCCTCTGGGACAGGCAAGTCTGGCTGCACATCTGTCTGGAGTGCATGGGTGCGGGAAGTCGCTGTCCATGGGGTAACAGTGCAGCCTTGAGTTGGGAGAGAGGCCTGGGTTCTCCCAGCCGGTGGAACCTAGACCAGAGGGACAGAGGCCACAGTCGAGGGAGGAGGCAGGAGGCCTGTCCTTATGGAGGTGCAGGGGGGTGCATATTCAGCCCTCACCCCCAGCCTCTCCCTCCTCTGAGGCCCCCTCCTTTCTTCCTGTCCTCTCGACTGCCTTCCCTTTTCTCTCCCTCCCTTTTCTTCCCTTCAGAAGGGAAGGACAGTGGGCAGAGGGACATTGCCGAGGTGTGGCACGTCTTTTGTGTATCTCAGAGCCTGTGACATTCTTACACAAATGATGACAACCATCAGCAAAGCAAACCTCGACTTATGTCTCCCTATGTCTAGTTGGGTCCTGGAAGCCAACTGCTGGCTCAGAGCACAGGGAACCGTCCACTTAGCGTGGACCACAGGGCAATGTTTCCCAAACCGTGTTCCTCAGAACATTGGTTTCTCTAGATGTTACTATCCTGTTGAACAGAAAGAAACAGGAAGGTGTCTAGGAGAAAGAGCTTAGCGCAGGCACACCCCTATTCATGGCCTCCTCCTGGATGTTACAATGCTGTGTATACACATTAGAGGCCCCCAAAAGCCCTAAAGTAAATACACCCATGTGGTTTTATGTAACCAGGCATTTTCCTTGGAAACTGCTCCCCCATGTAGCATGTACTAGTACCTCAGATTGTTCTGGAGCACCTTGGGAGAACCCTCTTTTACAGCGTTGCAGGGAAATGGTCTGGGAGCAAATCAACAGTGCAGATGGTTTCCACTGTCATAAGCCAGTAACTGAGCAACCTTTGCCCAGCGAGAAGTTGGAAGAGGTGTTATCTGGGCCAATTCCTGGGGGACATGGTGAAACGGAGGCCCTCTGTCTTCAATACCCATCATCTCCCATCTTTATCCACTTGGATTCTGTCAGAGTTCCCTCTGATTCTCCACCAGCTCAGACACCTGCTTCTGCCCATCTTTCCTCTCCTTTCAATTATTCTGCGTGGCTAGAATGGGAAGCTTGTTTATGCTAATGTGTCAATGACTAACTGGCTGGTGTTGCTTAAATTCTGTGTGGGCTGGAGGCTTTGTGCACACCGCCCACACATCCCAGAGTTGTTTGTCTTTTAGCAGAGGACCATCCTCCTGTTTTTCTTAAGTTAGTGCTGTGGGCTCCAACTACAGACTTCTGAATACCAGGAAGTAGGTTGGAAGTTTGGAAGCACTCACTCAGACAAGTCTTCATGAAGCAGAAGGTGAGCCAGGCCGTTCTGAGGCGAACCAGGCCCAGTTCTAGATGAAGAGCACACACTGGTGAGCGAGACAGACGAGGCTCTAGTGAGAGAGACAGACACACCAAGAGGGGGAACACCTTTCATCTTAGCAAGAGTCACCTCAGGCTGCATAAGAAACGAGTGTCAGGAAAGTGGTGGCTGATGAAGTGTGGAGCAAGACAGGGAGAAAGAAGATCCGAGATGCTGAGATGGGACTTGGTCAACTTTCCTCACAAAGGGTCCGATGGCCGAGTAACCACGGCCGTGGGCCACACAGGGCCTCACCTCTAAATCGCCCCCTTTTTTTGCTCCCCCTTTTCTGAGTCAGGGTCTCAGTCTGTTGCCCAGACTGTAGTGCAGTGGCATGATCATGGCTCACTGCGGCCTCAGCCTCCTGGGCTCAGGTGATCCTTCCACCTCAGCCTCCACACAGCTAGGACTGCAGACACACGCCACCATGCCCGGCTAATTTTTTTATTTTTTATTTTTGGTAGAGATGAGGTCTCGCTATGTTGCCTAGACTGGTCCTGGGCTCCAGCAATTCTCCTGTCTTGGTCTCCCAAAGTGCTAGGATTGCAGGCATGAGCCACCGCGCCGGGCTCCTCTTTGTTTTCTCACAACCCTCTAGAGATGTGACAGCCATCATTCGCATTGGCTCAGATCCTTGGCTAGACCATGGAGGTTTGCCCACAGGAGGGCACTGTTTTTAGAGAAAGTTTCTGATTTCCTTCAAAGCAATTAAAACAAAAATTTAAATAGTATGAGTGAAAGTTTAGGAAGGAGGAAGAAGAGGAGGAAAGTTCCTGATGGTTGCCATGACAGTGAATGTTACGTATCAACTTGCAGGGACACATACCAAGTGGGTGGCTAAAGACCAGCCTAAATGTCGCTGTGAAGGCATTTTGTAGATGTGGTTAACATCTATAACGAGGTAGGTGGGCCTATCCTATCAGTTGAAGGCCTGAGTACAAAGACTGAGGTTTCCTTAGGAAGAAGGAATTCTGCCCCAAGACCGTAATGTAGAAAGCCAGCTTGAGTTTCCACCCTGCTGCCCTGCAGAATTCAGACTCAAGACTACAGTGCCAGCTCTTACCCAAATCTCTAGCCTGCACGATTTCAGCCTTGCCAGTTCCCAAATCAGTGAGCCAGTTTGTTAAAGCATATCTCTCTCGCTCAATATAGTTAAGTGAACGCATGCACACACACGCATGCACACATCCTATTGGCTCTTCTTCTCTGGAGAGCCCTGACCAACACGGCAGCTTAGAAAACAGCTGCTAGTTTAAATGATATATCATAAATCATTCTGGGCCGTTCGACCTGCACACTGTAGGTGGGTGAGAGGACAGGCTACTAGGCAAAGCAGCATGGGGGAGGGAGGCTCAGAGCCACCCCTGTCCCTGCCCTTATGGCCACTGAAGGTTGTGTAGCCAGGCTGAGGGGGCAAGGCCTCCTGCCTCTCGAAGGCCACAGGCCTCACCTGTTGGGAGGAGGGATGTGGGGAATGCTTTGAGTTTCCTTCCTTTTCTCTGGGCTGCCTGGTGGTCTACAAGGTAACTAACTCCCTGATCCCAAATACTAGCTGCATCATCTGTTGTATTGGGGACATACAAATAGAGACACTCTGTCTTCAGGTACGAAGGCTCCCCCTTTTATCCATTTCTATCCTGTCAGGGTTCTCTCTCTGGTTCTCTACCAGTTCAGATACGTAGTGTTCTGATTCTACCCATCTTTCCTCTCTTTTCAATTATTCTCCATGGTTAGGATGGAAAACTTGTTTATACTAATGTGTAAATGACTAACTGGTGGGTATTGCTTAAACTCTGTTTGGGCAGGAGGCTTTGTGAACATGCCTGCCCACATGTCTCAGCTGAAGGCTTTTCTGCTTTGAACCCCAATTTCAAATGCAGTTGTCCTTCTAAAGGGTCCTGCCCTAAGTCAGCTCTTCTTTTTCTCAAATATGTTCTACTGTGTAGTGATCAAGCAGGACCAAGAAAGAGGTGGGAGTGGAGCTTTGTGTTCTGTGTGGTGGAGATGACCAAGGACCCCTTAGATTGGTCCCCGTCCCTTAGTCAGAGTGAGGGAGAGAACATGCTCTGGCCTCTCTGTGATTAGATGAGGCCTGAGGGCTGCATTTTGTTTTTTTGTGTGTTTGTATTTTTATTCTTTTTTAATATACATTTTATTTTAAAGATGTGGGGTACAACTTTTGGTCCCCACTTTACCTGTTTTGAGATCAGGAACCCTTAATTGATGCTATGTCCCCACCCCCACCCTGGCAGTATCCCACTACTGCCAATCCATTGAGGACTGCATTTTGGACAGTGAAGGGATCCCTCTCTCATCTCGTTCTGTGGGCTGGTAGTGGGCCACCTGCACCCTAGGAGGCCTTGAAGACCAAGGCCTCAATTTTCACTTGAGACAACCACAAGCAGTACCAGAGGACTCGCCCTGGGAAACCTTGCCTGTATCGCCATCTTTGGTCTTTGGCGTCTGCTCACACCTCAGTCAGGGTCAGTGTTGACTGACTGCAGGTGAAAGGGACCTGGAGAAGGGAACCCTTGCTGGGGTGGAATGACGTTTAAGAAGAGCCAAAGGTGGGCTCAGTGCGGCAGGGCCAGGCTCAGAGGCCTGATGTCACCCATCCTGTTGCCACCTCTTTAGTTCTTTTATCCATCTTCTTTGCTTTTGGGCTTGGGTGAACATCAAAGGCTTCCCAGCAGTAGAGGAGAGCTGGGACACTATGATCGGGCCACCCAGGGACGCTAGACTTGAGACAAACAATCCCTGTGATCTCTAACTTTCTGTGCTGCCCTCCATTTCTATGCAGGCAGCCTGTGTCGAACGGAAGTATCTGAGTGTATAAAAGGCTAATGCATGCATGTGAGCGTGTATGTGTCACATGTGTGCATGTGTGTGTAAGCATGTGTGTGTTTGTATGTTTTGACTGGGCCTTTCATGCCAAAATAGAGAATCTGTTTAATTGGGGAAAAGACTCGGCTAATTTAGTGGGGATGCAAAAGTGAGATCTTTTCTTTCTTTCTTTCTTTTTTGAGTCAGAGTCTTATCCTGTTGCCCAGGCTGGAGTGCAGTGACACGCTCATGGCCACTGCAGCCTTGACCTGCTGGACTCAGGTGATCTTTCCGTCTCAGCCTTCTTTTTTTTTTTTTTTTTGAGTTGGAGTCTCACTCTGTCGCCCAGACTGGAATGCAGTGGCTGCTCGCAGCCACCGCAGCCTCGACCTGCTGGGCTCCGTCGATCCTTCCGCCTCAGCCTTCCAAGTAGTTGGAACTACAGGCGTGCGCTACCACGCCCAGCTAATTTTTTGATTTATTGTAGAGATGAGGGCTCGCCAAGTTGCCCAGGTGGGTCTCGAACCCGCGGGCACAGGCAATCCACTCACCTCAGCCTCCCAAAGCGTAGGATTACAGGCTGAGCCACCAAGCCCGGCCGTCTCAGCCTTCTAAATAGCTAGAACTACAGGTGCATGCCACCATGCCCAGCTAATTTTTTATTTATTTTAGAAACGAGATCCCACCATGTTGCCCAGGCTGGTCTTGAGCCCCTTGGCTCAGGCAATCCCCTCGCTTCTGCCTCCCAAAATGCTGGGATTACAGGCATGAGCCACTGCACCCAGCTGGCCTTTTCTTTTTTAATCTGAGTGGCTGTTCTTCATTCAGCCAGATGGCATTAGCTGATGTCAACAGCTGGAATTGCTGATCACAGACGGATAGTCTTGGGGCTGAGAGGTGGGGGGATGTCGGCCACAGGAGAGATACTTGCTGATTGGTTCTCCTTATAGCTGAGCAGCAATAAATGCTTTGTAGAATTATTATATAGGGGGAATGATTTTTTTTTGCCAGATCCCCTAATTTAATGTAATGTTGATTGGATATTGCTCTGGAAATTCTTCGGGATCTGCATTTCGAAGGTGTCTACCTATTGGACTACGATCTTACCTCCTATGCCCCACACAATTCTCAGATATGAATCTTTCCGTATGTGACAGCCAAAGTGTAGTTTATTTAAATATCCTCAGTTACAGGGTTACTTTGAGGGGGAGGGAAGAGGTAATTTGGAAAATAAATAGGACCACATGGATGTCATCTGTCTGTCCAGAGATAAATAAGCCAGGAAATGTTTGCTACCTATAAGGTTAAATGGAGTAAAATGGTAGTTCTCACAATGAGTTATGCTTGGCAATTTAATACGTTCTGAAGGAAGGTGTTTATGTATTTTAAACAAAGACTGGCTGAGAGGTTTACTCATCCCATTAACACTTAAAATTAATTTATTCATCCATTAACACTTAAAATTCTAAAGTTGGCAAAGTTGTCTTTCCACTCCTGTCACCAAGATGTATTCTTTCTCAAGCTCACAACTCTTTCCTCTCTTTATTATCGACAATCATGTGACATTTTGCTCTCTCCAGCCCACTCCTTCCCTTTTGCCATCTTCTGTCTAATTCTGTATTTGCACTCATTTTTCCGAGGCTGACAGAACACATCAAAGTAGCATGCCTGCCCTGGAGAGTTCATATTTTAAAGGAAGGGTGTTTAGACTCAAGAAGCAAGAGAGTAATGTAGGAGAGGTATGCCCAATACCCATAAAATCATGTTCTATAGGTATTAATAAATTTTGTTTAAAGTTTATTTATGATTCAAGATGGATTTATCTGCTTTCAGCTATAACTTTTACCTCCAGTCTTTTGATAGTGCATTCTAATAGTGCTTAAACAAGAAGGTGAATTTGCATCACAGTATGAAAATGAGTAAATGTGAGAGGGGGGAATGAATTTTTAAAATGTATGCTTCAGCCGGTCTCGGTGGCTCAGCCTGTAATCCCAGCACTTTGGGAGGCCGAGGTGAGTGGATTGCCTGAGCCCACGGGTTCGAGATCCACCTGGGCAACTTGGCGAGACCTTATCTCTACAATAAATAAAAAATTGGCCGGCGTGGTAGCCGCCACCTGTAGTTCCGGCTACTCGGAAGGCTGAGGCAGAAAGATCGCCGGAGCCCAGCAGGGCAAGGCTGCAGTGGCTGGGAACATGCCACTGCCCTCCAGTCTGGGTGACAGGTAAGACTCCAACTCAAAAAAAAAAAAAAGTATTCTTCCCTGTGTTCTCCTCTTTCTCACGATTCTTTGAAAATTCATTCTCAAAAAGAATCATAAATATTTAACAAGATATTTCCTGTTAAGATCTAACAAAAGATGGACATTGCATTTTACATAAAATATCTTACATAACCCCAAGGTGGGGCTATTCCAGGGGGTGTCTGAGCGGTTCCTGCTGGGGTCTGGGATCTGCTCATCTCTGTGTACCCCAGCACCATATCCGCCACATGAATCCAAGACATCCATGTCAGCACCCTTCACTAAGGAAGCAGGACACTCAAGTTCAAGGATGGGAATCCCATTTCCTGGGGACCACATTGTTCTCCCCATCCCCCCTGCAAGCACCCAGCAAGACCACTTTTATCAAATGGCTTTGTTGGAACAAGGGTGCAGCCAGGTGTCCCCCACCAGCCTCACTGCACCCAGCCCATCTGTAGCCCCAGTCTGATCAGCCAAGCCGAAGCATGGCAGGGAGGCCCAGGAATGCGAGCTTGCTGCCTGGCTCTTGATAATTTCCTAAGGTAAGGAATCGGTTTTTTGTCTAACATCTTTTGAGCATCTTGGGAAAGATGGCCTTTGCTCTGGACAGAGTGATCCTGTAGAAGCATCCTTTGGAGACAGAATCAGCATCTGAGAATAAAGAACTATTTAAGCGCTATTTCGTAGTGTCTTGTCCGATGGGTTAATGGCATTGATGCTGTCATGATGGAGTATTTCTGTTAGTTCCCATTGCTTTTAAATAGTTAAAAACATTGAAATGATTGGTGGCCTTGAACATTTTCAGCCATTTCCTCTGCGGCCCAGGAAAGTCCCTGTAGCCTAAAAAATGGCATAGAGACAGATTCAGTGATAATATTGCACCTGTTCCGATCTGTAATTTAGACTCTTAATGAAAAAAAACAGTGAAGGACATTGACTTTCTGCTGTGCTGAAAAGCTTTCACCAGTTGTTCAGGTTAAAAATAAAAATTCAGGTCAGGTGTGGTGGCTCATGCCTGCAATCCCAGCAATTTGGGAGGCTAAGGCGGGAGGATCGCTTGAGCCTAGGAGTTCGAGACTAGCCTAGGCAACATAGAGAGACTTCATCTCTACAAAAACTAAAAAAAAAATAAAAGCCATTAGCCAGGCATGGTAGCACACATCTGTAGTCCCAGCTACTTGGGAGGCTGAGAAGAATCACCTGGTCCCAGGAGGTCAAGGCTGTGGTGAGCTGTGATTGTGCCATTGCTCTCTAGCCTGAGTAACAGAATAAGACCCCAACTCAAAAAATAACAAGAATCCATACCTCCTTCCCCCCGCCGCCGCCACACACACACAGAGCACACTGTTAACATGAGGCTTTTCCCACACCAGGCCTCCTCTGTTCACCCAGGATGCAAAAAGAGCTCTCGGCCTTTGGGGATCCAGGTCCCCTTGAAGATGCCTTCTGGTTCAGGATGAGGACACTGTCTGTTGAAGCTCTGGCCCCTCCCCTGGCTCTTTACATGTAAGGTTGAACCATTGGAGTTGCAGATGCCATTTTGTGCCTCAAGATAGCACTTTTTCATAGCCCAGCTGATTCCGATCCTGTTGAACTCTCACAGCAACTCTGAGAGGAATACCATTTGCCACCTGAGGCAGCTGAGGAAACTCAGAGCTATAGCTACCCTGAGTTCAACCAGTAAAAAACAGTAGAGCCTAGAATTAAATCCCGTCTCTGTCTTTTCCTGACTGTGTGGCCTGAGCAGCCATTGATTTTCCTAAGTCTCAGTTTCCACATCCGAAAAATAGGATAATAGCGTTCATTTTTACGGGACTGTTGTGACGTTCAAACAAGGTCGTGTATGTTAGTGTCTTGCTTCATTCTTGGTTCCGTGATGCCCAATAACTGGGCTTTTACTGTTTGGTGGGGGGAAGAGGAGTAGAAGTCTCACTCTGTCACTCAGGCTGGAATGGAGTGGCATGGTCACAGCTCACTGCAATCTCGACCTTCTGGGCTCAAGCAATCCTTCTGCCTCAGCCTCCCAAGTAACTGGGACGATAAGTGCCACCACACCTGGCTTTTTTTGTTTTTAAGGAACGAGGTCTGACTGTGCTGTCCAGGTTGGTCTCGAACCCCTGGACTCAAGCAATCCTCCTGCCTCGACCTCCCAAAGTGCTGGGATCACCACCATGCCCAGCTGGGCTCTTGCCATTGCTGTTACTATTATTGTATTTAAAATCTGGGTATAGGTAACCCTTGCTTCTGGTACAAATCTGGAGGTAAAAGGGAGTCTTTTTTTTACACTAAGTTAATTTTAATTAATTTATTTTTGAGGTATTTTTTAAATTTTAAAGATGTGGAGTACAATTCAGGGTTAGCAGCTTTTCAGTTTGACTTGTCTAACTTATCTCTTATGGCATGGGCATTTAGGGTTTTGATCAATAATTGGCTGCCAGTTTTAATTTCCATAAGGGTGTCTCCTGCATTTTTTTTTTTTTTTTGAGTTGGAGTTTCACTCTGTTGCCCAGGTTGGAGTACAGTGGCATGCTCATGGCCACTACAGCCTTGACCTGCTGGGCTCAGGTGATTCTTCTGCCCCAGCCTTCCAAGTAGCTGGAGCTACAGGGTCACGCCACCACACCTGGCTGATTTTTTAATTTTTTTGTAGCGATCAGGTCTTGCTATGTTGCCCAGGTAGGTCTTGAACCCTTGGGCTCAGGCAGTTCTCTCGCCTCTGCCTCCCAAAGTGCTGGGATTATAGGCTTGAGCCACCGTACCCAACCACTTTCTAAGGTTCTTATAGTTTGAAGTTTTACATTTAGGTCTTTGATCCATTTAGAGTCGATTTTGTTTAAGAGAGTCTACAAGAGGAAAGTCTTCCCCCAAGAGCTGTCCAGTAGGGCCTCCTGGGTCCTGACTCTTCCCTTCCTGAACGTGAACTTTCCTGTCATGCCTGTGTCCCCTACACAGGCAGAGCCCAGGGGCGGGAAGCCACCTCCTTATAAAAACCCCTCTCCCTGGTTGTTTCTCAGGTCACTTCTGCTGGCGTCCTGTGCCACTCAGTCACATGGTTCCTCAGCTGGAAGGGGGCTAGGCAGGGAGGTCTTTCGCAGGGTTTCCCAGGGGCAGCCTGGGTGGTTCTAGAAGATTCTAAGAGAAGAATGGGTACTAGGAGACAAGGAATAGTCTGCCATAGCCACAAAAGCCATCAAATAGCTGCACCGAACTAAGTGACCAGGCACAACCACTTGTCCACGCGTGCACAGCTGCCGGTGAGAGGAGTCTCTGCCTCTGGGCCCCACCTAAATGGAGTTTCCCTCAGGCCAAGGCGATCCTGGACCCAACAGTGCTCGAGAGGCTCTTCCCACACCTCTGGCATTGGGATCCTTTACCTGGTATGGCAGTAGAGGTATCATGTCGGCTGTGACCAGGTCTAAGGCTTCATGGACCCAGGAGGCTCCCGGCCAGGCTATACTACCAGCCAAAGGTCCCTGCTGGATCTGAACCTTGGGTCTCAGGCTCCCGGCTTCCCTCAAGGCTGCCTAGCCTTTCCTTTTCCATTTCACCTTCGCTGCCCTCTGTCACAGTCCTGCTGAACCATCCTGTGGACAAAGAAACTGGGGAAAGCTCATACTAAAGGGTTTTGGAGTAAGAGACGATGATTCAGGCCAGGAGAGGCACATCAGTGTCCTGGAGCTGCTGTACAAAGGCTGACACAACAGAGTTGGATGGTCTCACCATGGTCTGGAGCCCAGAAGTCCGAGATCAAGGTGTCAGCAAGGCCAGGCTCTCTCCAAGGGCATCAAGGAAGGATGTGTCCCCATTTCTCTCCAGCTGCTGGTGGCAGTGTCACTTCCCATGGCATTCTCCCTGTCTGTGTCCACAATTTCCCTTTTTAGACACTGTCATAATGCAATTCTATCTGCAACGGCCCTATTTTCAAATAAATCTTATCTGTCCTTCAGATAAGATTCTGAGGGACAGGGGGTTTAGGCTTTCAGTGTATCAATTTTAGGGGAACACAGTTAACCCATAACAAGGGTTATGTATAGATTGGGGAGGCGAAGAGGAGGTGAGGCTCAAGGGGTTGAGCTTGGCAAGTTTTATTTCTTAACAGGATGGGAACAACTTGTATCCAATTTATTATTTTGTATTTTTTCTTTGTCTTAATGAGGCAAAGAATAGAAAAGATACACACACACAATAAAGAACAGACGAGGTAATAACACCAAGTGCGATGCCCAGCCACGGAACTGTGTGTCCAGGAAGCTGATGGCAGGGCAGAAATGGGCTCAGCAGAGCAGGGATGTCTGGAACTGGAGTCTCCAGAAGGGGGAAGCAGTACCCAGGCAGCCAAAGGAATGTGCGAACCCAGCAGGCGTAGGAAGTGGGGGTACCTGAGATTCCTGAGGTTCAAGGAGCGGGAGAAGCATGGCTGCGGGTTTTGTGGGGAGCAGCCAGACCCCCCAAATCACACTCCAGTTCACCCACCCTGGCAGAGGACGAGAACACTGACTCCTGGAGAAGATGGACCCAAAATGCTCTGCACCTGGGGACACCAGTGGCAGCTGGGAGCCAGGACAAGGTCCAGGCTGAAAACAGGGATTGGGGAAAAGTCTACCCTCTAACGAATGAGACCCAGAACACTGGGGGTGAAGAACCCCGAAGTCTTATTCAGGTACTGAAATGGCCTTGGACACCTCCACAGTAACTCTACAAGTAAGACACCTGTGGAGCAATTCCTGCAAAAATTTGAGCAAAAATGTGTTCTCATTTAGAATCTGTACCTGCCTGAACTC
This sequence comes from Tarsius wallacei, assembly GCA_963574415.1. Lineage (NCBI taxonomy): Eukaryota > Metazoa > Chordata > Mammalia > Primates > Tarsiidae > Tarsius > Tarsius wallacei. The sequence continues at coordinate 18,513 of CAUYQG010127748.1, forward strand.
CTCTCCTGTGCTGGTGGAGCTGAGATAATCTCAGACATGGGAGCAGTGAGTTGGCCACACCCTTGGGAGCTTTCTGCAAGACATGATGCCCTTTGTGGAGAGGAAGGTAAGGAAGAAGATGATGGGGGTTCCTTAAGATGATGGGAGATAGAGGAAGCTCCCAGAATGAAGGTGGTGAAAGGAGGTCCCCAGATGGTCGCAATCCAGCATTCTGGGAGCAATTTGTCTAAACTGGATGGAGCAGGAGAACAAAGGGCTCAAGGACAAAAGATTTTATATTTATATATATTTATTTTATTTTAAAGATGTGGGGAACAAGAAACAAGATTTTTCTTAAAGGTGGGTTCTCCAAAGTGTTTAAGTATCTGGGGAGTGTTCCACGGTCCAGTCAGGGAATTTGGGGACAAATTATTAACAGGTAAATATAAAAACAAAATTAGGGGGAACAAAAAGACAATTAATAACTTTAGGAAAAACATAAAGTTGCATAAGAAAATAAGTGTAATCATAATACATGAAGTGGCTTAGCTCTGAGTGATATTTACATAATCAGGATATTGTACACACTGAATATCAGTTTAATGGAAAATTATGAGCTGGCATGTTGGAAGGATGGAGCAGAGTAAATGTGGGGTGACTTATGAGAGCTAAATCTCTGACTTAGGAGGAAGCAACCAAGAAATAGCCTTGTATTCACATTACTTATGAGTATGAGGAAGATGCTGGAAACAGCTGAAGAGTTGCAAATGGTTGCCTTGAGGGAACAGAAACACCCAGTGGGTGGGGAGGAGAGCAGAGGACTGCCGTTTTTCATTATAAGCTGATAAAACTATTTCAACATTATTATTATTTTGATAAAATAAAACAGATAAAATCACTGCATACTTTGAATTTTTTTTTTAAAGGTAGATACATCAAAACCTAGCGCTGGTGGATTGCATCTGCAGTTACGTACTGAGAGCTCCAAGACAGAGGGGTCGGGACCCGTTCCTCAATTTTGAACTAATGCCATTGGGGGCCCATGTGCTGTGTGGGGGGGGGGGCTGTCCTGTGTGTTCCCAGAGGTTGATAACAGCATCACAGGCCTCTGCCCACTAGATGCCAGCAGCACCTCCCAGTGGTGACCCTGGGGAAGGGATGTTGTCCACCGTGGAGAGCCCTGGGGCCAGCAGCATATAGAAGAGGGGGTGCTCACACCTTGACCCCACACAGGGAAGACGATCGAATCGTCAGTCACCCTGCTGGGGCTGGCAAGTGTCCTGGAGTAGGGAAGAAGCCCTCAAATATCCCCAGAAAGCATCGTTTCCCATCTTCTGCGGCTTAGCTCTGGTTTTCTTTTGGTCACAAAACGGGACACTCGGCCTTCAACAGGCTGCCCACTCAGTCCTGCCTCTGGTCAGAAACCCACTCTGGACAATTGGGGATCTCTACCTGGCGCTAGGTCTCTGTGCCTGGTTATGCCTGTGGCAAGGGGCCCCGGGGGCAGTGGGCTCTGTGGCAACAACCTGCAGGCAGCATTTGGGGACTCTGGCTCCTCTTCTTTGAGAGTCCTCCTTCGGTCCTCAGCAGTTTCAATGGCTGGCTTGGGGCTCTGCCAGCTCTGTTGTGCTCTCTCCAGCCTGCTGATCTGTCCTTGGCTATGGAGGGTGACATTTGGCACCGCGAGGCAAGATGAGAGAGGAATGAACGAGGCTTCATTATCTCCCACAGGCGCCGGGAGGTTTGTCCTGGTTGTTTTCACACAGGAAGAATCTCCCAGCCTTCTCTATGTGATTCCCCCCCCCTTACTAATATTATTTTCTAGCTGTTTACCCCCATGAATGAAAGACAAGTGCATTTTTCTTTATTACTGCGCCTGCTACCAAAGTGACTCATTTACAAATTCATTTTGGCAGAGGTGGCAGCATCTGTTATCATTTTTACCTGGTCCCCAAGGGCAAAGCTTCTTACCTTGCTGGCTTCAAATTATTGTGCATAACTATCTTCTCTCTCTTCCCGGGTTTCGACAGCAGGCAGGAGCATCTGGGAATTAACAGGAGGCCCCATTTCCCCTCAGGTCAAACAGAAAAATTTGGCAGCCGAAGACACCTGAAGGCAGGTGTGCCCACCTGGCCGGAGCCCTGGGTATGGGACAGGTAGAGACCACATGGCTCCTACCTGGCACTCCTCTCCCTCTGCATCTGGACCATCTTGGCCCTGACAATGCCCACTGCTTTGACTCCTCCAGGTGGAGCCCCTCAATGAAGGGAGTCAACAAGAATCCACTTGCTTACAAGAACTCTGAGGTGCCCGGGCTGCCCAATGTGTGAGAGCTCTTTTTGTGTGGGTGCTATATGGGGATGCACCCTTTCTGTGGGTGTTCCCGTAATGTGGGTCTCCCTCTGTGGGGGTGCTCTCCTTATGGGGATGCTCCTTTTATGTGAGTGTGCTCCTTCCTTGAGCGCTCTCTTTATGTGGGTGCTCTTCTTATGTGAGTGCTCTAATGTGAGTGCTCCTTTTATGTGTGTGCTCTTCTTATGTGAGTGCTCTCCTTATGTGAGTGTTCCCCTTATACGAGTCCTCTGCTGAGTGCTTTCTTTATGTACTGCTCCCCTTATGCGGGTGCTCTCCTTACGGGAGTGCTCTCTTTGCATGGTGCTCCCTTTATGGGAGTGCTCCCTTTATTAGAGTGCTCCCTTTATAAGAGTACTCCCTTTAAGTGAGTGTGCCCTTTATGTGACTGCTCCCTTTATGCAGATGCTCCATGGAAGTGCTCTCTTTAGATGGCTGTTCCCTTTACGAGAGTACTCCCTTTATGTAACCCCTCCCTTTATGCAGATGCTCCAAGAGAGTGCTGCTCTCTTTATGTGATTCTGGAGCCTCTGGACCCCCTGAAGGGGGAAGCAGTTGATTATAACGCGGTGTGAGCAGCTAGTTAGAGCAACAGATTGTAAGGTGGCTGGGGACGGGTCTGGGTGGACCCAGGACTATTTCTACTGCATTTTTAATTTGACCTTCTGGTTGTTTACATTTTGGCCACTTATGTGTCATTCCTTTCTCAAACCTTCATTTCTGGCAATCTGCAAAACAAGCCCCAAGTCCCAGTCCCCTGTAACCTCAGTGAATAGATTGCCAAAAGCTCCGTCCAGGTTTTATGCAGCTTAAGGAAAAAGAATAGATTACATGCAACATTTTTCCAGCGATAAAATTCCCGCTGAGGCTTGCCTTTAAAAAATATCCGCAACCCCTACTTTTTCCATAATGATGGGGGCGGGTCTGACGAGACGGGGCGGCGGGGCGGGTAGCACGGGCGTGGGCGTGGCCACGGGGCTGCGGCGGCCACCAGGGGGCGCAAGCGCCGTTCGGTGAAGGTTGCGGGCCCGGGATGGAAGCCGAAGGCGTGTCCCCTCCGTCCTGGCGCGCTGGGGGCGTCTGGGACTTGCGGCCGAGGGGCCTGAGGGAGGCGGGGCGTGCAGGCCTGGTCCTTGAGCCCGGCGGCCTGGCAAGCGGCTGCCCAGGTGCGTCCCCAGAGGTCGGTTTCTGCTCCTCAAGGAAACAGGAGAAAGGCCTCCTTCCACTGGGGCAGATCCTTGGAGAGCGCTGTCTGGGAGTCCCAGATGTGGCGGGGAAGGGGGGCAGGCTGCCTCAAAGCTGCTTCCGGGTGGGCGCAGGCTGTGGGTGGCTGAGCGCCTGCTGTATGCCTGGCAGAGGAGACAGGTGACAAGACCTGGGCCTTCCTTTGCCGCCGCCCCCCCCCCCCCCCACACACACACACTTCTTGATTCCCTGGGGACACTGGGCAATGTCTGGAGACATTTTGGTTGGTGAGATGGGTGCTACCGGCATCTGGTGAATAGAGGCCAGGGATGCTGCTAAGCCTCCTACAATGCACAGGACCTGCCACAAAGAGTTATCCAGTCCAGATGCCCCTAGTACAAGGCTGAGGAATCCTGATCAAGAGAGACACAGGTCATGAGGGCAATGCTTAGAGAGAGGGCCCCAGGGGGCCAGAGGAGGGGTACTGAGTCACTCAAGACACTGGCAGTGTGGATGTTGTTTCCCTCTTCCCAGGTTCTGGGACACTTATTTACAGATTCCCTCTCAAATTTGGACTCCATTCACTATCACTCCAGGAATATTTCCTGGGCACCTCCTTGATGTAAGTTCAGATCGCTGTGAGCACCACTGCTCCCATCTGTTAGCACCAGAGCTGGGGGAGGAACAAGGGTCCTCAGGCAGTGGATGGCACAAGGGAAAAGCCCCACAGCTGCCTGAAACCCATGTTCTGAGCTGGTTAACCAAGACTGGCCTGGACAGAGTTATTATTGTCCAACGATAAGATAAGTAGAAGAAACCAATATGGGTTTACTCAAATAGAAATAGTTAAAACAAAACAAAGAAAGCCAAGCTGGTAAACAGAATGCAGAATTTAAAAGTATTCTGAAAGAGACGCTATATGGCTTGAACATCTATTAACATACTAGGAATTGGGAAGTGGGGAGTGAGAAAGAAATAATGAAGAATGAAGATATATGCAGTATCTTGGGGGTGGGACTTAACATATTTGGCTATTGAATATCAGAGAACTAAAAGTTAAACAATGGTTTAGAAAGATATAAAAGTTACTACTAGTAAAACTAAAAATCTCGAGAGCTCTCAAAACACAAAGATGGCAATAACAAAACAGCAGCCCTATATTAGCTCAGGCTGCCATTACAACATACCACAAAGACTGGGTGGCTAAAACCACAGACATTTATTACTCATAGTTCTGGAGGCTGGAGATCCAAGATCAGGGTGACAGCATATTTGGGTTATTGTGAGGTCTCTCTACCAGGCTTGCAGATGGCCACCTTCTTGCTGTGTCCTCACATGGACTTTCTTGGTGCTGTCAACTGGGGGAGAGAAAGTGAGCGAGCTCTCTGATGTCTCCTCTTACACAGATACTTATCTTGTGGGATGAGGGCCCATCCTCATGACCTCACGTAGCCTTAATTACTTCCTTACTTCAAATAGATACAGCCATACTGGGAAGTTAAGATTTTTAACATATGAACTTTGGGGACACACAAACATTCAGTCCCTAAGAAGGCCTGAGAGAAAGATGCTAGACACCAAGGAAACCACAATAAAGCAAAATAGAGAGTTCATGGAGTGAGAGGGCAAAAGGCACCAAACTTCCATGTAGACCATTTCTATGTGTTGTGACTTCCCTATTAAGAGACAAGGAATTTAAAACACACAATACAAATACAAACAGAAAAACAACATTGAACTTCTAGGGAACTGGTGGGGAGGGGTGCCCAAGGAAAGGGCTTCCAAGGTCATATGGGCTGAATTGTGTCCCCCCCACCAAATCTATATGTGGAAGCCCTAACCCTCAGGACCTCAGAAGGTGACCTTGTTTGGAGATAGGGTCTTAACAGAGTTAAGATGAAGTCATGAGGGTGGGCCCTAATCCAATATGACTGGTGTCCTTAAAGGGGATGCTTGGATGTAGATGCCCACAGGGATAGCAGAACGCAGAGGTGACAGCATCTGTAAGCCAAGGAAGTAGGTGGCTGTTTGTAGAGATAGGGCCATTAAAGACAAAATAAAAATAACAAGAGTTCATTGGGGTGGACCCAACTCCCAAAGAACTGGTGTTCTTATAAGAAGAGGAGATTCAGACACAGACACACAGAGGGATGACCATTTGAGGACACAGGGAGAAGAGGGAGAAGATGGCCATCTACAAGCCAAGGAGAGAGGCCTCAGAAGAAAGCAACACCATAGACACCTTGATCTTGAATTTCCAGTCTCCAGAATGGTAAGAAAATAAATTTCTGATGTTTGAGCCACCCAGCCTGCAGTACTTCATTGCCCTACCAAACTAATTCACAGTGTTAAAGGGGGAGGGGACATGCTTTGGGTTTTTGTTTTATTGTTCTGTGGATTTATGTGTGCCCATATATGAAAGAGACTTAGATTGATCGGCTGTGAGGAAGAGGCCAATAGCCAAGAGGGCCTAAAAATATGGGTGAGATAAATGACATTGTACATGTGGAAGATTTTTCAGCCTCAAAAAGGAAGAAACTCTGACACATGCTACAACATAGATGAATCTTGAGGACTGATGCTCAAGAAATTAGCCACTCACAAACAGACTAATGCCGTATGATCCCGCTTATATGAGGTTTCTAGAGTTTCAGTTTCATGAGTGGATGGTGGGTGCCAGGGGAGGGAATGAAGAATGAGTTTCAAGAGTGCTGAGTTTCAGTTTAGGAAGAAGGAAAAAAGGCCAGGAGATGCATGGTGGCTATGGATGCATGATACTGTGAATTTGCTTAATGACACTGAGTACAATGAAAAATGACTGAATGGTAAATTTTTTGTTATATGCTTTCCCATAATAATTTTTAAAAAGATAATAACCAAAAAGGCTGATGAGAGAGTGACACTCCCCAGAGGGTCTGATGACAGAGCAGGTACCAAGAAAGGTATAAGTCTATGCAGGTGGGGTTTGGACACAGACCTCAAGGCTCCTTCCATCCCCAAGGTCCTATGGTTCTGTGCTCCTGGTCCACATGTAGGACACTTGCTGAGCTGGACAAACAGACCAGTCACAGGCCTATGCCCATTGGGTTTGGAGGAGCAAGATCTCTGTGGTCCAGGGAAGATGTTGTTTCCTTCTGGGCACGCCAGGGTATCCTGGAGTAGACAGGGCTCCGAGTTGGAGCCAACGGCTGGGGTTTGGTGCAGCATCTGGCTGAGATGCCCCTGAGGCCTGAGAAAGCAGGTGGCATAACCTCTTTTTTTCTTGCCTGGTGCCATTGTGCCTGCCGGTTTGGTCCCCATCCCATTTCTCTGCTCCATCTGGCCCCTCCTCTAGTTGGATCTTGTCCTGCCCTTTACCCTTTCTTGGAAAGGGTATGGCAGTCACCTTCCTGGGGACTAGGACTCCCAGGAAGATGCCACACTAACAGACTCCTTTGGCCTACCATGTGGTCTCCTGAATTGGTTGAGGTTTCTAGGTCTTTCATCTAAAGACAGCTGATACAAGTGAATCACAGCAGAGCAGGTTGAGTGTCAGCCCCAAAGCAGGGTCTGAAACCCAACTGCATGGCCCGTTTTTAACTGTGGGTTTTGAAAGGTGAGTGGAAACTCAAACGAGGCCTTGAACAGCCTGGCCCTGAGTGCCTGGCCCCAGGGCCAGCCATGGTCAGTGTATGTCGGGGTTGGACCCAGTGCCTCCCACAGGAAGTGGGGTCTGAGGAGAACTCCTCTGGGTCAGCCCAGTGGAGGACTCAAGCTGGGTCATGCCTCTAGCAAGGACCCATTTTCCAGAGGAACCAGAGGCTGTTGAGCAACTCACTTGCCTCTGCTTTCGTGCATACACTCCCTAGCAGAGTAGGCCTCGGCCTGTCTTTTCCTTGCATCTTGGTTGGTGGATGGGGATACTCAAGTTCAATGGCTTGCTCTTCTGTTGTCTTTATGGACACTGTCATAAAGAGAGGCCCATTTGTAAGGGGGGGAAGCCATTTGCTTCCAACTCTACTTCTGAAATTTAATTTTAAAAATGTGCTCAGAACCTGGACACAGTGGCTCACACCTGTAATCCCAGAACTTTGGAAGGCTGAGGTGAGAGGATTGCTTGAGCCCAGGAGTTTGAGACCAGCCTGGGCAACACAGCAAGACCTCACCTCTACAAAAAAATTAAAATTAAATTAAAAAAATTAGCCAGGTATGGTGGCATGCACCTGAGATCCCAGCTACTCAGGAGGCTGAGGCAGAAGGATCACCTGAACCCAGGAAGTCAAGGCTGCCATGAGCCAGGATCATGCCACTGCACTCCAGCCTGGGCAACAGAGTGAGACTCCGACTCAAAAAAAAAAGTACTTAGATGAATAAAATACCTATTACTATCAGACAGAGCACTTGGATTCTCAAAGCATGATCTTCAGAGGGTCTGTTTTCTTTTAGAAAGGGAAGCCTATCCTTGACAGCCTTCCTGGGGAGTGGGGGAGGATTAGCAGAAAGCCATGTAAGACGGGGACATTCCCTCACTAGCCAGCAGAGCCATCATCAGTGGGCTGAGTGGCGGGGGGCCCAGAACAATCCCTAAGGGAATTGAGCAGCTCCATTGATAACATTTGCTTAGATGTTGTGATTTAGCAATAAATATTATACTTCCTGGAATGGGGGTGGGCAGTGGGTAGCAGCTGACGGGAGAAAGGAGAGAAAGAATAAAGAAAGGAGCAGAAAGAGAATAAAAATTCACCAGGTATATAAGTTTCCTGGGGCTGCCATAACAGATTACCACTAAAAACTGGGGGGGGCAACAAAGCAACAGAAATTTATTCTGTCACAGTTCAGGAGGCCAAAAGTTCAAGATCAAGGTGCTGGCAGAGTTGTTTCCCCCTCGAGGGTTCTGAGGAAGAATCTTATCTATGCCTCTCAGCCCCTAGTTGTCGACAATCCTTGGCATTCCTTGGCTTGCAGCCCCATAATTCTGGTCTGCAATTCCATCATTCATGGCCGTTTTCCTTCATGTGTCTGTGACTTCACTGACATTCTCCTCCCTGTGTGCCTCTCTTGTAAGACCACTAGGCATGTTGCATTAGGGGCCCTTCTATTCCACTATGACCTCATCTTAACTAATTACATCTGCAGTGACCTTCTTTCCATGTAAGGTCACTTTCTAGGTTAGGTGTGGTGGCTCATGTCTGTAATCCCAGAACTTTGGGAGACTGAGTCAGGAGCCCAGGAGGTCAAGACCAGCCTTGGCAACATAGTGAGACCTTGTCTCTACAAAAAATTTTTTTAAAGAATTAGCCAGACCGTGGCATGTGCCTGTGGTCCCAGCCACTCGGGAGGCTGAGGCAGGAGGCTCTCCTGACCCCAAGAGGTTGAGGCCGTGGTGAGTCGTGATTGTGTCACTGCACTCCAGCCTGAGTGACAGAGTGAGACCCTGACTCAAAAATAAATAAATAATAAAGCGTTAGGATTTCAAAATATCTTTTGGGGAGGATACAATTCAACCTACAACAGAAAGGGAGAGAAGGAAAGAAACAACATTTTAAAAAAGAAAGGAAAGAAGATAAAAGTGAGGCCAAAGAATACATTGGGGTAGAGTGCACCCTGGGTTGCTCTGTGAGCAGGACTGGTCACCGGCCAGTCCAGCCCTAACTCCCTCGTGCCCTGGGAGCAACATACATGTCTAAATATAGCCTGTGCCCAACAAGACATGAGAAATGACAGATTGGCCTCCATACCCCATGCCCTATCGTCCTCTGCTACCACGAGCAAACAAGGGCCAGAAGGGCCCAAGGCCACATGAATAGTGCTCTCTTATCCAAAAAAGACCTTGTCTCTGCAATCTTAGTAGCACCTGGTAGCCCAGGCTGGTCCTTTTGCCTGGCACATTGCTTGGCTTTGTCTAGCAAACACAAATGTGGTTTCTCATTCCCCTCCGGCATTTGCACACACATTGTGCTCAACTCTGTTCAATTACCTGCACCCAGTAATGACTAGTTAGTCCCTCATTACAGGGAACATGCATATCTTGCAGAGACCAACCTTGGCCAGGGGTTAGATGCCCAGCTGGTGGGTTTAAACCCAGTTGTGTCACCTTCTAGTGATATGAACTTGATCTGGCTCAGCGTTCTTCATCTGCAGCATGGAGAAAAGAATATCAACTTACCAGGTTGTGTCAAGAATTCAACAGGTTGATGTGTCCAAAGCGTGCCAGCCTCACTGCAATGGGAAGCTGTCCACACTGCCGTCCTCCTCAGAGCAGGCCACCACGCATCACATTGGTCTTCTTGTTGGCTGTGGCTGACTTGGCATGGCAGAAGCGTTCAGGAAGAGAGGATGACTCTCTCTCATCCAAAGAAGGCTGGTCAGGGTTGACAACTCCTGCTTTGGAAATAGGCACCCAGAGCTCATCTCTATCCCAGTCTTTACCAAGTGCTGTTGGTTTGCCCAGCACTGTGGTGGGTAATGGGTAGGGGCAAGGGAGGTGCCCAGGACAAGCTTCTATCTTTAGGAATCATGTGACACTCGAGTTCCTTTAATTAGATTGTGTGAGGTAATTGTCCAGGCATTGCCCCTTTCCCCCATATCTGGCTACCCTGGGGAGCAGCCCCTGGCCAAGTCTGGTCTCTGCAAGATAAGCATATTCCCTGAAATGAGAGATTAACTAGTCATCACGGGGTGCAGGTAATCGAACAGAGTTGAGCACAATGTGGGTGGCACACTTACTTACTGTAATTGTAAACACTGTATAGGATTTTGAATAATTAACTTGCTTGAATAATTAACTTGCTTGCTTATTGTACTGTCCTGAGTCATAAATTCTTTCCTCACCGACCAGCTGCCATCAGTGACTCCTATAAGTTTTAATAAATCAATGTTTCTCCCTGCTAGACCTCCCAGTGACTTCTTTGGAATAGGTTAAGAACCTTACATGCAAGCATTTTTAGATTTAGGGCTACCAAATTACAGATTTTAACTTTAACTCTTGCTTATATTGTATGTCTGCTTTGTAAAAAAATTCTACAAATGTGCCAAGATCTGTGAATGGCCTGAAATTTTACTCTATGGCTAAGCTATTAGGTTAGTCTGCCATCATTCATGACTGCTGGCATAAGACACAAGACTTCTGCATCAGAGATGAAGGATAATTTGCTACTCATAGTAATAGAGTAGACAGAGTGCTAGCATGTGTTGTCTACGTTCTTTAAGCACAAATTCCCACAGAATGACACCTGTACTCTGTGTGAATTATGTTACTTGAACATAGGGAATCTTCAACTTAGGGATCCTGAATCTTTTCTCTGAAGGGGCACATTTTATATTCCAAAGCAGTGTTGTATGCAGACATCCTTGACAAGACATCCTAGGACAGAGGCAATTGATGTCTTTGCTCTCAGGATGTATATCCAGGAGATCCATGGGGAATTGTCTCCCGACAAAATATTAAATTGTTACTATTAGTGAAAGGCCAGAAGGCCAAAACGGATTCGATATAGCCCAAAGAGCAGCCATTTTAACAGTGCTTAGTTCTGTCATGGTTTTTTTTAGGAGTTCACTTTAATTTACTCTCTAATCATTAGCCAAGGACAGAACCAGTTTCCCGGAGATAGCTGTTTATAATTATCTTACAACCTCCCCAAACCTGCTTTGTACTGTTTACTTTTCTATTCCAAGTCTGTCCTTCAGCCTTAAAGAACCAGGCTGACCTACTCTATTGTGATCAGCCCTTCTTGACCTATGTGACACAAATAGACCCCATCACCATGGCAACAGTCACTTGGACTGACCCACTCATCTTCCCGTCCATCACTGTGATGTCAGAACCTGTGTTTACCTGCCCTTTGTGATGATGTAAAACAGACTACTACCCAATCACCTTAACAACTTGGCCCCATCAAAGGAAAGGTTTAAAAAGCATTCAACCTCAAGCAGCTGTTACCATTGCTTTTGTTTAGCTCTGGCTCTGCCACACTGTTATTTGAACTCTGGCTGGGCCATGTTTTTGTTTTTCTAAGCTTTTGTCCCCTCCCCTACCTTGGGAAGGTGAATCTTTTCTCTCTCTCTCTCTCTCTCTCTCTCTCTAATCTACTTTCTAAATAAACTATACTTTTCGATCTAAGTTCAGTGCAATTCTTTGCATCTTACCTGTGACAACGGCTCAGCACACTGGACCATTGAACTAACAATTCGTACTTACAAACAAACCTCACAGTGAAGAGTTCACAGGAAGGAAGACTGAGTGGCTGTGGGCATTGAGAAGCAGGCTTTGCCAAGGAGGATGCAGCCACAACCTATGTTCTGATGACAGCCCAGTGGAGAGTTCCTAAAGCCAGCTGGGCACGTGGAATCCGGAGGCACCCATGTAAGAGAGCAGATCGCCACAGAAGATTCATTATTCTCTGTTAGGCCCTAGCTTTGCCATGAACTCTCAAGAACATCAGCCCATTCCCTCTCTTTACCAGATGATTACTCATTGGGCTGAGATCCCACAGAGATGGGTGCTGGTTCTGGACAGGGTGCCTCCAGGGACGCGCTGTGATGAGAAATGGGTCTGGCCAAGTTTCCATTCTGCTGCCAGCGCCCGCCCTAATGACCTCCACACCCTGGTCCCTGTCCTCTGTACTTCTACACGCCTGCCGGAGTACCTGAGGCTATTTTCACGTTACAGCACGTTGCAATTATCTTTCAGTGAAAACAAATATTCATCTACCATGGAATAGCTACCGTTCAGCTTGGTGTTTCCATGTGTGGATGCGTCTCACTACACAGCATTTTACCTCTTCCTCGCAGCTTTGTCAGCTCTTGACTTCTGGGTTGTTGAGTTTTTCTGGATTTTGTCTTGCCTCTCTGATGCCTTCTGTCTCCTCAGAACCTGTCTTATCCTGTTCTCTCCATCTGCCAAGGGTCTTCCCCAACACCTTGCTTTCCTGTGTTCTCACTGTCTCAGGGACCCCAGCTTCGTGTGGGCCAAGCCTGCAGGAGCATCTTAGACATTCCCTCTCTTGCTCTCAGCTCCTGTCAATGAGCCTCCATCCCATTCCAGATCAGGATTCCTGTCAGAGCATCCCTTTTCTTCCTGCCTTCCAGGAATCCTGGAAGCAATTCTAAAACTTAATATATAGAACAATGTTTGATATACACAGTAAGCATTTAATAAATATGCATTGACTAAATGAAGCCCACAGCCAAGCTGGAGTTCTGTATCGTGCTACATGTTAAATCTGTTCTTGAAGAGACTGTATATTTGCTGTCTTGTGCCTTGGTCTTGAACATTCCCTCTGCACTCCAGGTTAGCGGATCTCTTTTGTAGCCAGGGGTCTTGGTTGCAAGCAGCAGAAACCATTCTGATACAGAAACCCACTATTGTCTGTCCATATGCCACAACCCTTGAAGAAAGGCATAATGTTTGAGTGGGCCCACACATACCTACGTTCCTGAGAATTAGCAAAGGAAAGCATTTTCCCTTATCTCCTATACATTCCCTGTTAAGTCACTTCAAAGAACCCTTAACCCTCTGCAGACTGTGCTCACTCAACTGATAAAAATGAATTCCTAATCACTCCCTTTATCAGTGGTCATAAATTTGAAAATATAGTACCCATGTAACTATAAGCCTTGTAACATAAAATTTTTTGTGTGTTGTAACTACTAATCAACAAATTTGTAGTGGAAAATTTTTTACTTTGTAATAAGCTCTGTTAACTTCCTTACTCTATGACAAGCTTATTCAACTCTTCAGTTTGGTGTTATTAATAACACTGTGAGCTACCTTTTGGTAGCTGGCACCAGGAAATGCAGACCATAAATGTTACTACTAACAAAATGCAACTGTGACTTGAGTTCTATATGATGCTCTGTCAGTCACATAGTCAATGCATAGGTACCAGCAACCTTAAACTTATACAAAAGGACTGTGAAACAAGGGGTGAGCAGACTGATTCCAGAAATGTCAGGAGCCATGTTCTGTTCCCTGGATTCTTAATTCAGAAATCAACTCCTTTTGGCCAGTTCTCTGCCTCTTGATTTATTGGCATTGAGAAATAGCAGCTGAGCATTACTCAGACCGTAACAATTCTGCTTAGCTTAAGCAGCAAATGAATGTACTCGAAGAGTGTGGGGTCAGGAAGACTGAGGAACCAAGCCAGGAAAACAATGGGAACCAAGAGATTCAGTGCCAGATTCCAGACAAACACAGAAAGATGGGTAGATGCAAGCACATCATTCATTTCCAGGGTACCCATTCTGTACCCTGCTTCCCTCTTCTCCCCTAGTCACTGTGAGATGGAGCAGGAATCCCTCTTAAGGGCCCGCTAAGCTCCCCACAGCATAGAAATAAAGGAAAAATTTTGAGTGCTCCAAGGGAAATTTCAGGCATCTAGCTAGCTCTACAACCAGTAATTAAGAAAATGAATGAATAACCTGCTACACCAGAAGATAATAATAACTTAAACAATAGCCACCCAAGTAAACCAGTGTCACAAGATGTTTGGTTTCCTATAGAAACTAAAGATAAAGGCCAGGCACAGTGGCTCACACCTGTAATCTTGGCACTTTGGAAAGCCAAGGTGAAAGGATTGCTTGAGCCCAAGAGTTTGAGACCAGCCTGGACAACATAGAAAGACATCATCTCTACAAAATATTACACAAATTTAGTGGTACATGCCTGTAGTCCCAGCTATACAGGAGGCTGAGATGGAAGGATCACCTGAGCCTAGAAGGTCAAGGCTGTGGTGAGTCATGATCGTGCCATTGCACTCCAGCCTAGGCAACAGAGTGAGAACTCAACTAAAAAACAACAACAACAACAACAACAACAAAAACTAAAGACAGCATCTTGACGTGTCCCTGAGTTGCTTTTCAGAAGTCAGCCGCCCCCCGACCCCCACCCCTCAGGATGGAAAGCCGATTGTTATCACATAGATCTCAGACAGACTGGAACTAGAAAATGGGTAAGAAAGATCCTGAAATTCCTGAGCCCCTAGCTCACTTTGGAAACTCCCCCACCTTTGCCTTTAAAAACCCCTGCTTGTAAGCCATGAGGTAGTTCTTAAGTGCTGGCTGCCTGTTTTTCTTACTTGATGCTCTGCAATAAATGCCTCACTTTCTCTTGCTGCATATCTCAGTGTCAGTGTTTGGCTTTTTCTGCACATTGGGTGAGTGGAGGATCCAAGATCCCTTCAGTACCAACTGACGTCACGTGAACTCCGGTCAGTGCTGCCTACTGACAAGGTCTTACCTCATCACTTTAGTCTGTGCCTCTTTCTTTTTAAATTCCCACTGTACCTTGTTTGTTTGTCTACATAAGGAGTTAATTTCTTAGGACCAGTCCTATGCTTTTAGGTTCCTTACCACCAAACTAGGCAGATGCTACTGCTGCCCTCCACTAAAAGGTATTCATTGACCAGATGTGATGGGGTGGTTGCAGTCACCTTAGTTACACAGACCAACACTTTTGGACCTATTTCTAAGTGAGGCAAACATGGCTAACTGTCCACTAAAATGCATCTCCCTTCTTCTGCAATGGAAATGTAACCCCAGCCTTACTTGCAGCTACTGTGACATGTGGCTATGTTCTCCCCAGGGGAATGTGAGTAGAGGCTAAGAGCTGAAGCATTACCAGTAGCTGGCTGTACCTATGCGCTCCATCTCTAAACTCCCACAAATGTGAACATGGTCATTATGGTGCAATGATTGTATCAGTTGGATGCCTGGATTAGTGAGTGTCTGCTGCTAAGGAAAGACTATTAATACAACAAAGTTAACTTGTAGAAAAAAGAATAAGATTAGGGTTCCACTATTGAGAAGGCTCAGTTAAGACTTGGGTAAGTGCTGTGGAATGGTGGGACACACAGGGGTTTTAGAATGAAAAGCTTGTGTGTTTTTATTTATACACTTCTGTCTTCTAGAAAAGTTTATTTATTGTGCCTAAATTGCTTCTTCAGTGCAGTTCTGTTATTTTTATGCAGAGATGCTGAATCTTTTTTATTTACTTTTTGGTGCTACTTTAGAGACAAGAGGTTCTTGCTTCTACACTACTGCTACTGATATTAATAACTATAATTATAAATTTTAGATATGCAAAAAGATGAGTCACGCTGTTAGTGTAATCTTTGAAATTTAATGTCAACTACTAGGAAACGAAATTCTCCATATACCAGCCTTACCTTCCCTGATTGTGTCAATTAACATTTGCAAGTGCTTTACCACTTATGAAACTATTTCATATCCATCATCTTAATTAACAGACTTTGCAGTAAGTAGTGTGAATATATTTTGTTCTCCTGGTTTTACAGAGAAACTAATCTCTGAGAAATTATGTGATGGGTACTAGTAGTGAGAGTCATAGATTGGATACATAATCAAATGCACTTTCTTTCTATGATTCTTTCCCCACTGGTATGGACCCCTGATTGGAGGGTTTGGTCAGTAACAAGCATTTGATATTCTGCAGTTAGCAGGGTATGTAAGTGTCTTGTGGCTGCTGTAACAAATTGCCATAAACAGTGTGGCTTGAAACAACAGAAGTTATTCTCTCCATCTAGAAGGTAGAAATTGAAATCATATCACAGAGCCAAATTGAAGGTGTCAGCAGGGCCACACTCCCTCTGGAGGCCCCAAGGGGGGATCTATTTTTTGTCTCTTCAGCCTATGGTGGCTGCCAGCATTGTTTGGCTTGTGGCTGCATCCCTCCAGTTTTCAAGACCAGTATGTTCAACTCTCTCTCTCTGCCTTTTCTTCACATCACCTTCTCCTCTGTGTGGGTCTGTATCAAATTCTTCCTGTCTCCTTTTATAAGAATCCGTGTAATTGCATTTAGGGTCCACCCAGATAATCCAGGATAATCCCTCACCTGAAGATCCTATATTTAATCACATCTGCAAAACTTTTTTTTTTTTTTTGGTCATATAAGGCAACATTCGCAGGTTCCAGAGATTAAGATGTGGACATCTTTTGGGGGAAAGGGGTGAGCTACGACACATAGTGAATCAATTTTTTAAAGCAAATTATAAATTTGTCATCACAAGAATTATCCTTAACATCTATTCTGAAAGTTTGGAATAGTTAAAAAGTTACTTTCCATATTGAGATGATACTAGAATACTTTATTCAGATTATAACTGACCAAGAGCAAGGACACTGGAAGAAAGCAATTCTGGATTCAGTTCTGCCAGCGGAACACACTAGAAACCCCTAAGATCCCCTGTTTTACCATGTGTTCATCGTTGTCACTGGTACCATCTTGCTGCTGTTCACCTGGTCAAGGGTCACACACCTGCACAGGTGCTAGATGTTCCTGGGAGACCAGGCTTTCTCAACTAGGCCCCACTCTCAGTTAGATGCACTTACCGGTGTGTTCTGGTCTGCTCCACCTAGGCGGGTCAACAGTGCCCATCCTGTCTCTGGAAAAGGACCTGGAGAAGGCTTAGTGGCCTGAGTATATAGTGACTCCTCCTCACGACGCTTGGACCCATCCTGTCCACCCAGGGCAGGGGACGGTGACATATGGGCTCTGCACCCAAGACGGTGGAGAGGCAGGGCTGGGGGCAGGTCTTAGGGGAAGCTTAGGAGTGTGGTTGGGGAAAAGCTGGAAGGCGGAGCCAGGGGCGAGGTTGGGGCGTGGTCCAGAGGCGCTGTGGGCGTGGCCAGGAGATGTGGGGCCAGAGGCTGTGGTTAGGTGCTGGTTTGGAGGGCGTGACTGGGGCGCCGAGTCTGCGTCTGGTCAGAAGTCAGAGGTGGGGTGTGGGTTAGGGTCATGGGTGGGGCTGTTGCAGCTCATGTGCGGTGGGAGGGTCACGGAGGGGGAGGCAGGGCTGGGGGCAAGGGTTGGAGCTGGAGGGGTCAGCAGGAGCTGGGCTCTCTTCTGGTTAACTTTCCTCACTAGTACAGAGTGTCTTTGTTATCATTACCAGCCTTCAGGAGCCCCCCCACCCCAATGAGACCGCTGCCCACTCCATGTCAGAGTCACGAGGTTGCCCCCGACTTGTAGTGACTTGAGCTGACTTTTAGCTCCAGTTAAATAAGGGAGGAAGGAAACTTACGCTACACGGTAGGTCAGAAATAAAATACTTAATTTTGTAGATACATAAATATGTGTGATAAAGACTACAGAAATAGCAAGGATACATTAAAATATGAACATTCTTTTAAAAACATTAAACGTGCATGCTTTTCACCTTTTTGTGGTGTTTACACCCCTAGCACTCTGGTGGCCAGTGCACCTGCTGTCTTGGGTACCCTTCTTGTGAGGAAGTACATCATCTCTTCTAAAGGGATGGAGAGCCCTGCGTGTTGGGGCTTCTGCTTTTTTGGGTGAACAGCATGCAGGGGTGGGTGGACCCCCATGGCCAGCCCCCATAAGAAGGCACAAATCCTCTCTCCTACCCACCACATCTCCAGAGGTTTAATAGGCCCTTCTCCCCAAACACAAGCCAGAAAGCGGGTTCCTCATAAAGGAGTTCTTTAGGGGGCTGGGCATATTTAAATACCTGAAAGCTGAGTCTTCCTGACCCTCTCTTCATGTTGTCTGTTGTGTTTTTGCAACCGTCACCAAACATGGGGCAGGAGTGAGTGAATGCAGAGAAAAGTATAACATGGATATTCCTCAGAAAATGCCCCAATGTGACTTCTTGCAAATTTCCTGTGTTTCACAGGCTTATCCAAGTAACTGGTAAGATCTATGCTATAGTCTGAATGTGTCCCTCAAAATTCATGTGTTGAAACTTAATTGCCAATGTAATAGTATTAAAATGTAACAGAAGATGTAGCTGAGATTACAATGGATGGTATAATATATTGGTCTTCAGAATCATTAGGAGAAGGGTAAAAGCACCAGGAAAGGAGACTAGGTGGTTTTTTTGTTCTACTTAAATACAAGTTCTTGGTTCAGAGCCAATTTTTCTTCAATATGCTTCCACCATTTTACCTTCATCTAAAAACTTAATCTAACAGAAACATCCTTGCTGTAGTTCCTCACTTATTTGTTTGTTGATTCAGCAAACACGTGTTGATTGTCAACGCTAAGTCATGTCATATATTATTGTGTTTATACAACTGAAAGCTCTATCCTGGTGATTTTTTTTTTTTTAAGCTTAGAACAGTCTGCTCCAAAGAGGAATTGAAATGTTTATCTCCAGAGACAGATAGCTCCATGAAACTTTTAGGCAGTTTATTTTGTATTATCTTCATTCTTCTTGGCCTTTGTAAATAAAAGGAACCCAGAAGCCATGGAGGGAGAGAGAGGCATACATAACTAGGGTGCGGCATTAGATATTGTTTATCATTCCAGCCCAGATGCTTGACAGTGAAGAGGGAGCAATTAATAATTACACCAAGATAAAAGGCATAAACCAGGACTGTTCCAGGTAAACTGGGATGTATGATCACTCTATACATAAAAGACAAAGTGTTTAACATCCCTAATATACAAATAGGCCCTAGAAGTTAGAAACAGTAACAGTTAAAGAATAAACAGCCTTGTGGAACAATGGGCTAAGGAGCTGATCAGAAAATTCACAACAAAAATACTAATGATGAATAAACATATAAAAAGATTTTCAGTCTGACTAATGATCAGAGAAACACAAGATAAAAATCAAAAACCATTTTCTCCCGTAGATTGGCAAAAGCTATTTAAAAGGCAAGAGCTGTTCAATATTGGCAAGGGTTCAGGACTCTTCTAGTCATGGGAGTGTAAGTAGGTACAAGATATTGGAAGGGAAATTTCACAGTAACTATTAAAAATTAGTTGTACATATGCTATAAGTACAGAGATTTTCCTTCTAGAGTTCTAGCAATAGAAATACTCAGACAAGTTCACGGGAATTTATGGATGCGTGTGCTTGCTTTGACATTGTTTATTATAGTGAACAACTGGAGTCAACCTAAATGCTCTCCAGAGGAAAATGTTCAAATAGTTTAAAATCTATTCCACAGAAAGTAGCATGTAGCTACTAAAAAAGAAAGAGATTGTTGTGCATAGAATAAAGTAGATGGTTTGTATCAGACAAACCATGCCTCTTCCAAGTCTCAGTCTCACCTGTCCTTCCAACCCTTGGCCACTCACTCAAGCATTTGTCACCTTGGAGACTGATGTCCTGTGGCCAGAGACTCCACTGGTCAGTGCATACCTGGAGTCTGGGGTTCCTCTCACCCTTTCTGGACATAGCTGAAGTGCCAAGTTGGGGAATATGGGAACTGGTTCCTGCAGCAGCTGCCAAAGTGTCCAAGTGACACAACCCAGAGCACAAGGGACACGACTGCAATTCTTGGGAGGGAGGAGAGAGCAGGCAGGCAGCTTTCTTTCCTCTTCCTCCCCAGTAGGCTGTTCCTGGGCATGCTTTTCCCACACAGCCTACATGGAGCCATCCCTCATGGCTGAGGGATGTATGCCTCTTTGTGGCTCATAATAAAGCAGCGGTCACCTCAGAGATACCTTAGCTTGCCTAGACATCCATGCCCTCCCTGGCTCCCTTCCCAGTCCTCAGCTCATTGCCCTGGATTGCACCTCCCAAGGGAGTGAGTACTTCAGCCCTGCCTTGAGCTCTGTTTCCAGGGAACATGTACTAAGCCACCTTCTCAAGGAATTTTTTATTTCAATCATTCTACTTAAAATTGTAGTCCATCTTCCCACCTACCCTCCTAATTCTCCCTACTTCTACTTTTTCTGCCCCCCCATAACACCTATCATTATATTATTTACTTATTAGCCCAGTGATATGAGTATATCAGTGCAATGGCCTGATCACAGTTCACCACAGCCTCTTGGGCTCAAGGAATCCTTAGCCTCCTGAGGAGCTGGGACTTCAGGCATGCCCCACCATACCTGACTAATTTACACACCAAAGGACACAATCAACAGAGTAAAAAGGCAACATAGAATGGAATAAAATATTTGGGAATCATGTATCTGATAAAGGGTGAATACTCACAATATATATAGAACTCCTTCAATTTAACAACAACACATATAACAAAATTAAACAATGGGCAAAATACTTGGATAGACATTTCTCTGAAGATGACCATACAAATGACCAAAAAGTATATGAAAAGATGCTCAGCATCACTAATAATCAGAGAAACACAAATCAAAACCACAATGAGCCATCACTTTACACCCATTAGGACTGTTACTGTCAAAAATAGGACAGACAAGTTTTGGCAAGAATGTGGAGAAGTTGGAACCCTTGTGTACTCCTTGGTGGGAATGCAGAGTAATGCAAACCACTAAGGAAACCAGTATGACAGTTCCTCAAAAAATTAAAACTAGAACTACCATTTGATTCAGCAGTCCCACTTTTGGGTATTTATCGAAAAGAATTGGAAGCTGGGTCTCAAAAAGATAGTTTCACACCAGTGTTCATAGTAGCATTATTCACAATAGTCAAGAGATAGAAACAAACCAAATGTTAATTGATAGATGAATGAATAAATAAAATGTGGTGTATACATACGCTGGAGTACCATGAAGCCTTAAAAAGGAAAAAAATCCACTGCTTGATACTTTATTTTGAAAAAAAGGAAAAAAAAGGAGGAAATTTTGACACATGCTATAACCTAGATAAACAGTGAAGATGTTATGTTAAATGAAATAAGTCAATTTCAGAAGGACAAATATTGTATGATTATAAAGTATCTATCTGAGTTAAATATATATAGAAAATAGAATGGTGGTTACCTGGGATTAGGAGAAGGGGGTCAAGGGGTGCTGTTATTAATGAGTATACAGTTTTAGATTTGCAAGAGGGAAAAGTTCTGATCTGTTTCACAACAATGAAAATACACTTAACACTGCTGAACTGTACATTTGAAAATGGTTGAAATGGTAAAGCTTATGACAGGTATTTTTTTAATCACAATTTAAAAAGCATAGTTTTTGAATTTTTCTGTTATAGTAGTATATCCATTATTCTGATTTTTTGTTTGTATTGAAAAAGACCTGAAAGAATATATACCACATTCTAAACTGTATATAACCCTGGCAAGTGGGAGGAGAGAATTTCAATTTTTATTTTATCTATTTTGATAGTTTTTGGCATTTCAGAAGAAAAGAATATTACTATTGTAGTTTTAAATACTGTAAAAACAAGATTGAGTATCTGATACAGCTTAAAGAGGTAGTTAGGTAGATAGATGGTAGCTGGTTAGCGAACTAGTTGAAGATAAATGCACTTCTCCATCTTAAGAAGGATGGTTATTTTTACTTCTAGTACTGATCTCTGTCCTCATACTTCAGGGTTGTAATCCCAGACATCATAAGTAGGGTCCTGTGAATGTGAGTTATACAATTGTTCTGGTGGGCTCCCCCATGGATTGACATAGAAGTAAAGTAAAGTTGAGCAGAAGCAAGTAGAAAGAATGAAGAGATGATGATGATGATGATGATGATGATGATGATGACGACGACCACAACAGTGATAATGATGAAGATGGTGATGATGGTGGTGGTGAAGATGTGATGAGGATGGTGATGATGATGATGATGATGACCACAATAACTATGATGATGATGACAATGATGATGATGGTGATGGTGATGGTGTGATGATGATGATGATGATGATGATGATGATGATACAACCGCAATAATAATGATGATGATGATGGTGGTGATGGTGATGAGAATGATGATATGATGTTGATGATGATGACTACAATAGTGATGATGATGATGATGACAAATATAATGGTGATGATGGTGATGGTGTGATGATGATGATGATGATAGTGATGGTGGTGGCTAACATAGTCTTGTCAAACAAGCAAGTACACACTGCCCATGGGGTAGGTACTATTATCTCCATTTTGCAGATGACAAAAGTGGGACACTAAGACGTCATTAGCCCAAGTTCACATAGCTGTGAAGGGGTGGAGCCTTGGACTTGAGCCTGGTCTTAGGAAGGATGTCCCAGTTCTCCCTTTCCTGACTCTACTGGAAGACCTGACATGAGGCTTGCAGAGGCACTGAGAATGGTAGAAGTAAGCTGGGCAAAGCAGAGCAGAGTCCAGAACTAGGACACTTCTAGGTTGAGGGAGCAGACGCCATGGGCTTATGCTTACAGCACCGGGCTTATAGCACCATAAAGCCCTGGGGAGATGTACTTAGAACCCTGAAGGTGATGAGAAGCACGGGCTTTCCAGTAGCCATAGGGTTTCAGTCATCAGGAATGTAGGGGAAGGGGAGCAGGGCTCTTCTTCAGGAAGTCACGAGGCTTCAGGGACAGGCACGAGGACCAGTGCATGGCAGAGTCTAATGATGTGAATTGGAGCACATGGTGTTCACAATGAGAACACAACAAGGATAGCATCCCCTTCTTTAAAAAACAATCTCAACAGGGAGGGAATGGAAAGCAGTGGGGAGTCTAGGGCACTGTGGCTGCCCAGGGATCACTGGGGGCAGTGCCTGGATCACCAGAGCCAGCACTGGCTCACCAGCAGGAAGGGTGGCTCAAGCACCTGCAAGCTGCCTGAACTGAATACAGAAGCTGGGGACAGGCAGGGCGGGGACACTCCCGATCCTCATCTGCTGTGAGGTGGAGGGGGAAGGGTGGGTGTGGACAATTCCTAAGACATTCCCAGCTCGGATGTAACCCAAATAACAGAGGAAATGCTAGCCATTGGCCCCTGGGAAGGAAAGTCACTGGCCTGCAGGGAAAGGTTTGGCCGCCAACCTGCCTGGAGTCTGGGTGAGGTCCCACGAAGGCGCCTCTGCTTCTGGTTCTGTTTTGTTTGTTTTCTCGTGTCAGTTGCCCTAGAGGTCACTACAGAAAGGAGATTAACTCTTCTTCTGAGCAGGAGAACTTGACACTAGGTGTTGAAATTCTGCTGGCTAGGGCAGGTTTTCATCTGAACCAACTGTGTTTACAGAGACAGGCAAACTTTCTCTTGTTTGCTAAGAAGAGCCTTTTCAGCGTTTGCCTTCTGTCACCCAGGCTCACTCTAGTTCACCAGGGACCTCCATCCCCAGTTGAACTATGGGCAGCAGCTCTCCATACCTTTCTCCTCCCCCAACCTGGGAAACAAGTGGTTCCACATAAGTGAATTTTCCAAATCATAGACATTTTCACTTCAAGTAGCAGAACTCTCATGTTTTAACCATTTTAAATGGAAACAGTTCTGAAATGTTTACATTTTTCTTCTTGCCTCACAGAGAACATGTGGAGGGAGCATCATGCCATCTCTCTCTCAATGATGAGGCAGGGTTACCATGAGGATCTCTGTCTCTCCAACACTCTGCTGTCATGCTGTGTCTGATGTGCACCCTCGGCAGTGCCTCTAAAGCCTGCTAGAGCTGTGTCATGAGGGTCGACTGGGTGTCCTTCCCTCCCTCACTGTAGGAGTTTGGGTGGGTTTGGGGTGCTTTGCTGCCTTTTTCGAGGCTCCTTCAGACAATGAACTCAGAACTTGTGATTGTCCCCAGATTCCTTCAGAAGAGGGAGATGTTGAACCTTCACTTTCTCCTCCTCCTCCTTCTCCTCCTCTTCTTCTCTTTCCTTTTTTAGAAACAGGGTCTTGCTCTGTCACCCAGGTTGGAATGCAGTGGCATGGTCAAATCTCACTACAACCTTAATCTCCTGGACTCAGGTGATCCTCCTGCTTCAGCCTCCTAAGTAGATGGGACTACAGGCACACACCACCAACGCCCAGCTAAGGTTTAAATATTTTTGTAGAGGTGGAGTTTCGCTACATTGCCCAGGCTGGTCTCAAACTCCTGGCCTCAAGGGAATCCTCCCTCCCTGGTGTCATGCCAGACTCCCAAAGACCCCAAAAGGGAAGGTACTATATCTGAGAAGCCAAAGAAATGAACCAGAGAAAACGGATGAGACATGGGCTTTATTGGGGAATTTACAGGGAAGATGGACCAGGAGCGGCCGGCTGAACAGGAAAAAACTGCTTCCTATTATAAAAGGCACAGTGTTTTTTATAGGGCAAAGTGCAGGGTTAAGCATGAAAAGAGTAGGGTTCTAGTGCACAGGTTGGAAAGAAAGCACATATACATACATTGCAGTTATATAAAATGTCTGTGAATTCTCTCTAGGGGTGAGATTTTTTGTGTTATAATGAACCAAAGGTGAACTAAAGCTAACCAAAAGTATGGGCATTGATTTAGGCACACCTGAATGGGTATGACCCCCCAGCCTAGGGGGTTGACTGCCTCATGGAATGGTGCAGGAGAACATACATTATGCATGGCAGCAGACTTAAAGGACACTTCACCAGTGGCCTCAGCATGACCTGTCCGCCCAGGCACAGAGCCTGAGGAGAAGGGGCCATCCTGGGTTAGCTACTTCCAGGACCCTTCCCCAGACTCCAACGCCCTGTCTGGGGCCATATCCAGGGTGTGATTATGTTGTCACTGACTGTGTATCGCCTTACAGCTAGCCTCCCAAAGTGCTAGTATTACATGTATGAACCACCGCACCCTGCACTTTCTTGAAGCTTGGAACCCCAGCAGTCTTTTTTTTTTAAATTGAAGTTTCACTCTGTCACTCAGGCTGGAGTGCAGTGGCACAATCACGGCCACCACAGCCTTGACTTGCTGAGCTCAGGAGATCCTTCCACCTCAGCCTTTTAAGCAGCTGGGCACTACCACTCACAGCTAATTTTTTAATTTATTGTGGGGACGAGGTCTCACCAGATTGCCCAGGTTGGTCTCGAACCACTAGGCCCAGGCAATCTTCTCACCTCAGCCTCCCAAAGTGCTGGGATTACAGGTGTGAGCCACTGTGCCTGGCTCCCAGCAGGCTTGATGCTTTCTCAGCGCGCACACTTTGTGCAAGCCGAATCTGAAGTCATGGTACAATATTAGTCTCCTAGGGCTCCCATAACAAGTACTGCAGACCACATGGCTTACACAGCAAACACTTATTGTCACACAACTCTAGAAGCCAGAGGTACCAGATCAAAGTGTAGACAGTGCCCTCATCCCTCTGAAGGTGCAGGAAAGGATGTTCCTTTGCTTGTAGCTTCGTCCCTCCACGCTCTGTCCTCACGAGGTGTTCCCTCTGTGCCTCTTCACATTGTCTGCCCTCTGTGCATGTCTATCTAAACTTCCTCCTTTTATAAGGACACCAGCCATGTTGGATTAGGACCCACCCTGATGACTTTATCTTAACGTGGTTAAATCTGCAAAGACCCTAACTTGAGCATATCTTCTTTTGGGGGAGAACACAATTTAACCTGTAACAGAGGCTGAAGAACAGTGACTCCTCAGAGAAACATAGCCCCAGATGGACGAACTCCTAGCCTTTAGAATAAAAATAGGAGGCAAGTTATTATGCAAAAAGGAAGCTTTTCCCTGATTTGCTTCCTTCTTACTTTATGTTCTCAGGTGGTAATTTCTGATGCTCTCAATTGATAACCAAGTACTACGTTCAGGTGCTAGATTTAAAACTAAAAGTTATTTTGCCAGGCGCAGTGGCTTATGTCTGTAATCCCAGCACTTTGGGAGACCGAGACAGGAGGATTGCTTGAACCCAGGAGTTTGAGACCAGCCTGGGCAACAAAGTGAGACACTGTCTCTACAAAAAATTACTCGGGCGTGATGGCGAGCGCCTGTAGTCCCAGCTACTCAGGAGGCTGAGACGGAGAAAGGATCACCTGAGCCTAGGAGGCTGAGGCTGCGGTGAGCTGTGATTGTGCCACTACACTCCAGTCTGGGTGGCAGGGTGAGCTCCTGACTCAAAAACAACACCAAACAAACAACCCCCCCCACACACAAACTATAGGCTATGATAAGTTAAAAATCGGTTTTGTCAATGCCTGCCACCTGAATGTTTGACAACCAACCTCCCACTATTCCGCCCTCTCTTCCTTTATTTTTTTATTCTTTCCTTTCTTCATTCATAAATTTCTTTTGGAGATTTATTGTGAGGAAGGACCGAGGTTACTAAAATGAACTAGAAATAGAGTTCCAAAAGAGCTTTAAGTCTCCGGAAGCTAAACCAGATCTCCCTAGTGACCTGGTAGATTTTTGACAGTTCCTATTCAGGCAGGAACCTATCTTGAAAGCCACTGGGCTCCCAAGGCCTAACTTCTGGCGTGCAGCAAGTATGTGATAGCATTTCCCCCAATGTTTTAAGATGAACAATTGAATCCATATAAATGCCTGTATATGGATCTTAGGAAATGCAACGATTTCATTTAAGAGAAACCATGGGAAAGGGCTTTTCCATGTGCCCAGCTTTATAAAAGGACTTGCTGCCTGTTTCTAATCCTGCAATAAAGTGCAGACGCTCCCTCCTTCTGGATATGTGAAACTTTGAGCTGATCTTTCAGATGATGTGTTGGCATGACCTTTTTACAGATGGCCTCTGCAGCCGGCTGGAGGTTTGAGGAAGACATGAAGAGTGATGTGGGATGAGACAGGAGATGGGAAGGCCCCACACGGCCCGGAGAGTCGGCTTGTAGAGCGAGTGTTGATTAGACGCACACCTGCATGCCTCTCCCAGACTGGCGAGAGCCAGCCAGTAGGAAGCGACTCATTAGGAGAGAGGCTGACTCGGAGGTTCGTAGACACCGCTGCTCCCCTTGCCTTGAGATATTTCTTACAGTGATCTGCTCACACTCACCCTGCCCTTGCTGGGTCTTTGCAACTGAAGTGATTGACATGAAATTAGGAGAAAAGGAGATGCCAAATGTGCAAATTGGCATGGGTCAGTAGGCCCCTGGGCATGAAGAAAGATTAGGATGAGTTGAAAGCAGTCGATGGCAAAGGATCCCAGATTTGAAGGGCAGCAGAAGATATCACACAATAGGCGATTCCTTTGTGTATGAAGGTAAGCAGTGGAAGTGTCATTCCCTTGCTCTCCTTGTCACATCAAACCTCCCAAAGTCTCTTCAGGCGGCAGAGTGCTTGCCACAGTAGCCAGCTGAGTTTGGGTAAGCAGCAGCATCAGTGTGCATATGAGAAGGCCAGGAAAGCAGACAGTGACTGGTCAAGGGCTCCGATGAGATTCACTGAGTTGGCTCCCAGTGCTGCCCGGGGTTCAGTTCCTCCTGCGTCTATGGGTATCACCTTCCCCACCCCCTACCCCCACCAAGCAGATGCTGGGCACCAGGGCAGTGGGGCAGGAGGGTGTGGATGGCTCAGTGCACATTCAACCCCATTCCTAGGAAAAATAATTCCAAGTCTGTAACAGCTGGCATCAGTGTTGTTCAGAACAAATCCTGCCACTAAAACTCATCCATGAACTTGGAGGAGTCCTCCTCGGATCTTTATTCAGATCTTTCATTTTATGAGTGATTCTAACAACTTTACTTAGTTTCTCGTTCCCAGCAGATTGGAGATCACAAATTGGAAGGGAACTAAAGGGCTATTGGCAGCAAGAAGAGATAGCAGACAGCCCATGTGCCTGCCTGTGCCATACAACAGGCAGCCAAGATGTTTGCTGGCTGGCTGGCTGGTGGGGAGTGGAGGAATCACCTATTCACCATTCTTGCACCTGTTAAGAATCAGGAGCCTCCCTTGCGGGGGTGCAGCCTGCAGGGAGAAATCAGCCCAGGGATCCCAAACTCTGCTGGCTACTGTGGCAAGCACCTTGCTGCCTGAAGAGACTTTGGGAGGTTTGATGTGACAAGAAGAGCAAGG
This sequence comes from Tarsius wallacei, assembly GCA_963574415.1. Taxonomy (NCBI): domain Eukaryota; kingdom Metazoa; phylum Chordata; class Mammalia; order Primates; family Tarsiidae; genus Tarsius; species Tarsius wallacei. The sequence continues at coordinate 46,597 of CAUYQG010127748.1, forward strand.
GAATGACACTTCCACCGAAGTCTGAGGGATAAACAGGAATATATTACACAATTTTAAATGAAAAACTTGCCTGAGAGAAGACACAGAAAAAAAATGTGAAGAGCTTGATTCTAATGAGAAAATTACTTTTGTGACTTGGTGATGTGGCATTTTGACTTCAACTTCCTTATGTCTTCTTTATGTTCCTGAACTTGAGAATGTTGAAGAACACAGAACAACAACAACAACAAAAAACTGAAGAGAACGACTTGGAAAAAGGATGTCAAGCACTTAGAAAAATTGTGTCTGACACATGGAAATAGTAATAGAGAACCACCCTTCATGCTATGCGACCTTTTTGTCTTGAAAATTACAAATCTAGATGGGCACTGCCATTGGAGATCACACACTGGAAGGGGCCTAAAGGGCTGGTGGCAGCAAGATGAGACAGCGGACAGCCCGTGTGCCTGTGCCATATGACAGGCAGCCAAGACGTTTGCTGGCTGGCTGGCTGGTGAGGGAGTGGAGGAATCACCTCTTTGCCACTCTTACACCTGTTAAGAATCAGGAGCTTCCCTTGTGGGAGTGCAGCCTGCAGGGAGAAATCAGCTCAGAGATGTACCACTGTCTCAGTACATCTGTTCTTCCCAGAGACAACTGGAGGAAGAAGGGAAACTAAAATGCATTGTGAGCTTATCTTGGGCCAGGCACTATTAGGTATTCCTATAAGTGTCCATGTAAGATTCTTCAGGTGTGAATCTTAGGAAAATGTGTAAAGTTCATAGAGCACCATGTATGAGTATTGGGAGCTGGATCTACTTTATGTGCCTTTTTCTTACCTTCCTTTGCATATTTTGACTGCATTTAAGGATCAATATGAAATCCCAATTGTGGCTAATTTATTGCTTTTAAGCCCATCACACTCCAAAAGTAAGCAAAATATGGGGGGTAGGCTAGCTTCTTATTGTATATGTTAAGACTGAATTTTAGCCGGGCTCGGTGGCTCAGTCTATAATCCCGCACCTTGGGAGGCTGAGGTGAGTGGATTGCCTGAGCCCGCGGGTTTGAGACCTGCCTGGGCAACTTGGTGAGACCTCATCTCTACAGTAAATCAAAAAATTAGCCGGGCGTGGTAGCGCGCGCCTGTAGTTCTAGCTACTCGGAAGGCTGAGGCAGAAGGATCGCCGGAGCCCAGCAGGTCGAGGCTGCGGTGGCTGGAAATGGCCACTACACTCCAGTCTGGGTGACAGAGTGAGACTCCAAGTCAAAAAAAAAGACTGAATTTTAATATCTTTATTAGTATCTTACAATATTAATAGTTTTCCAAAATAATATTCCTATCTCTAAGACTTTATCTGTTAAATAGTTATTGAAAGGGTAAAATTCCAACATGGACTGATTTAATGAAATAATCTTAGCCAAAGAGCAGTCATTTTAACATGGCTTAGCTTTGTCATGTTTTTCTAGCAGTTCCCTTTAATTTACCCTCTAGTCATTAGTCAAGGACAGAGCCATTTTCCCAGAGATAGCTGGCGATAATTTACAACCTCCTTCCCCAAGCCTACTTTATATTGTTTATTTTTCCACTCCAAATTGTAGCCATAAAGAACCAGCATGACCTACATGACACAGACAGACCCCATCACCATGGCAACAGTTATGTGAGGAACCCACCCATCTGCTTGCCCCTTCAAGATAACTTAAAACAGACCATCACCCAATCACCTTAACGACCTACCCCCACACCAAAGGAAAGGTTTAAAAAGACCTGCCTGGGCAACTTGGTGAGACCTCATCTCTACAATCAGTCAAAAAATTAACCGGGTGTGGTATCGCGCGCCTGTAGTTCCAGCTACTTGGAAGGCCGAGGCGGAAGGATCGCCAGAACCCAGCAGGTCAAGGCCGCAGTGGCCGCTCCAGTCTGGGCGACAGAGTGAGACTCCAACTCAAAAAACAAAAAAACAAAAAAAAGCATTCAACCTCAAATAGTCGCTGCCATGCTTCTCTGTAAGCTCTGTCCCCCTCTCTCCCCCTCTGGGGGAGGTGGATTCCCCTTTTCTCTCTCTAATCTCCTTTCTAAATAAACCATATTTTCCAATCTAATTTCTATGCAATTCTTTGCATTTTACCTGTGCCACTGGCTCAGCACACTAGCCCACTGATCTAGCTTTTTAGAGACCTAACAGTTATATTACTACAGATAATCTGAAACCCTCAAAATGAACATTCTTAGTAAAAGGTCTATTTTAACAGGTGAAGTAGAAAAGCAAAGTTTAGATTTGTAATTGTTCCCTTCTCTTATTTCTTTTCACCACCAAAACAAAAAGGAATGCCTATAATTCAAGGGTGGGGACAGTGCCGGGCCACCAGATGATTATATCTGCTTCATTTAGGCAAATCTGCCAGAAACATTCCTTAGGTAAGAGCGCAGCTGGCTTTTAAAACTAGCTAAACAAAACACCTTGAGTCAATCTTGAGTTCCTATTTACTCAATTTTGCAGTTTAGTTGAAAATTGAACAAGGAAATCTTTTGTAAACTACATACCTTACCTTTAATGAAATGGTATCATTCAATTACTTGCTCAAAGACCAGAAAAATTCCAGGAAACACTGAACCTCTAGTTTATTCTAAAACATGAATTTAGAATCATTCAGAGCCAGCATTCCTATGTTAGATCCACATAAATTGGGTTAATCCTAGGCAAATCTCAAGTCTCTGTAATGAGGCAAATGTTTGCATCACCAACTCTATCGGATTTTCCATACACAGATGGACAGTTTATAGAAACCTTTTGGTTTGGACCTATATTATAAATTGGGCTCAGTATAATAAAGTCAGATCTTTCTCTACTAGTATTGAAATGCTGTTTCACAACTATGAATAATTTCTTTAAAAATTGTGTTAAGCACGCCTGGCATAAATGTTCTGGAAGCCCAAGACATCTCTTCAGTTCAATAATCTGTGAGAACAAATCAACCACAAGGAGCTGAACTCTAGCCAGGCCAGCTAGCAAGACGGGTGCCCTTGCGCTAGCTAGGCTCATCTGCTCTTCCTGCCTGAAAACAGGGTACCAGTGGCAAAGAGGGGTAAGGCAACAGGTTCAACTTGGCTTGTGCTATATTTGACATTATACAATAAGGAAACCATATACAGTTGATCCTTAGACAACACAGGGTTTGAACTGTGCAGGCCCACTTATGAAAGGATTTTTTTCCAGCTAAATGAGGATCATTCAAAGATGAGAACCCTGCATGCATGGAGGGCTGACATTTTGTATGCACGAGTTTCATAGGGTCAACTGCTGGACTTGGGTATGCACAGATTTTGTTAGAGACGGGGCATCACCAAGGAATGACTATTCAAACTGTATTTCCCAAGAGATTGTGTTGGAATTCAGTAAAACCTGAGAGCTATAAAATATTTTTATATTACAAATTCTAACATCCTACAGAGAATACCATTCCACCTGTTTTTAAAAAAAGCAAACATAAATACAATAGTTGGTTTTGAACCTTTAATAAAAGTAAAAAAATGAATGCAAAAAGAACACAATGTTGAAAACTTAGTATGAATGTGAATCTTACTAGATGTTCAAATCTGGTATAGTGCAAATTTTGTTCATATCATTTTACAGTTTTACAAACTCAGATCACTTTGGTTCATATATTTGCTATAAACTATTGGCAAAACTTTTTCAAATTTACAATTTTTGGCTACATTATAACAGATAAAGATTTACTTCCAGTTTAAAAGAAAAAATACTTATTGTTTGTGCATGATCAAGTATATTTTAAAAATTCACTCACTGCTTTCACCAATAACTTCTGGTTTTTCATAAAATGCTAACATCTTCATTGAAAATTTTGTCACATAACTAATCATTTTCAGAAAATTTATAAGGGATCACTTCAAAATTCGGAATGATCCTATTTTCTTTTAAACAAAATTCTTCTGAAACAAATTAAGTTTCGGTAATCTAAAGTTTACTCCAAGATATCCCCCTCAAAATGAAACAAAATAAAAAAAAACCCCAACAGGGATCATCACATAAATGAAACCAAATACATACATGAACACTCACAGGCAAATTAGTCTAAGTTTCTATTCTGCTGACTGGTGACTTCTGTTTCAAAGAAGTCTTTTTAAATCAAGCCACTTTCACAGAATTTAAAACAAACCAAAGACATTTAAATTTCAAAATACAAAAAGGTAAATTTGTAAGTAAAAATTACTAAACCCACAAAACTGGAGTATTTTAAAGAACTGGGGTTCAGTGGAGAGTATAACAAGAAAGTAACTTTACAACTGAAAACAATTATTGCTGAGTTTTGCCTCCATGCAGCGCTGAAATGAATGGAGAATCCTTCTCAAGAACATCCCACACATTAAAAAAAATAAATATTTAAGAGAATACAAGGCTCAGATTGGTTTTCATATACATTGCACTTGAAGTTTAAGACCCAATACTTGCAAATTAGGTCTAATATGGTCTATGCCATTAAATGAATACATTGTGCTCACCAATATCATTTACTATTTAGAAACACCCACCACATGTTTAATGTAGTGACATATGTACTCTTCTTTTTACAAGGCAATCACAGATTGCAAATTCCATAGGGCTGTGGAAAAAAATAGTCATCTCTGTTCTGGAGTAACAAAAACAATTTTGGCTAAGATTGGAATAACTGGCAAGCAGGTATTCATTCTTAGATGATTACAGATTTTGAAAAAAAAACATTAACTGAGGTGAAAATCCCAATATATCACAGTGTAGAACTATGACTTTTCATTGCCTTTTGCTCTCAGTGAGATTGTCAACACACTCTTCCACGGGTGGAATGAAAAACAGTCTACTCACTGGTGACATGCACTTGCCACATGAGCAGCCACTGCAGTGAAGGAGCGTGACCATGAAGCACAGCCATGCCATGACCCCACATGGAGTGTGACCTCTCTACACTTGCCGCTGCTTTTCTTCTTTTTTTCTTTAAACACAACCCTATTTTTAAAAAATCTTTTGGATAAATATTATTCCTATGACACCATACTTCCTCTTTGTTAAGCACCATCAACTTGTCTCCTTTGGGCACTGATACAAACTAGAGTTGGTAATCAAGTCCTAGTTCAAGGCTTTGAAATATGGCAACTTGTTTTTAATCACATGAATGAAATCTAATACTTGGGAAACTGCCTGAACCCACACAGCCTGTAGAATGTTCCAGGGTGCAGACAGGCACTCATGAGTCTGTCAGGGTAAGACTTCAAGGTAATTAGTTATTGTCTCCACTTGCTATTCTAGACTAGGTGAACATTTTTTCCAGGAGTCATTTGTACAGTCAGCCCAATCTAAATAGATTATTTAGGAAAAAAGATATCTTTGTCACAATCCACTATCATAGATTTTCTTCGCAAATCTTGCTTATTCTTCAGAACTGGCGGGTGTGAAGACTCAGTCACTATGTGGCTTTTCAGGAATACCCTATATATTTAAAAAGAAAACAAAAAGAGAAAATTAATACAAAATGTATAACTATTTAAATTATTAATTAAATTGAAGAAATATGATTGAGCTACATGAGAAATATGGAAAGACCAGGAGCCCAAGACTTGAGCTCCACCACTATCCCTGCATGATCTTCTCATTGGTCCAGAAGCATCAGCACAGCGCTCTCAGCAGGTAATTCTCTGCCTCAGGTAAAATTAAGTTAAGCCCTTATGTAAAGCCAGTCATGTAAGTGTAAGACATAGCTGCAAGTATAACTAAGTATAACTAAATATGGATATACTAATATCTACACAAAGGAAACACTCAATTTAACCAGAACATAGTAATGCTTAAGGTATGACAGGTGCTCCTAGAAGAACTAACCTACTGCAATCTAAGGAACTGAACTTTAAATCGTTGTGTTTATCTGAAGGGAAGTTTCTGTCACAAACCTTCATTAATATCTGATGCCTCCACTATAATCTACTTTATCAGGAGTTTTTTGAAACAGATATTTGAAATAGGTCATGATCTATGACAATGAATAGTAACTCTACCTTAAATTTACACAAAACTTCACTGTTCAGAAATTCTTCCTACATATTCAACATGTGACCCTTACAAAACTTCTGGGGTAGATGCTACAGTTATCCTTATTATCAGGCACCAAAGGGTAAACTCTTAATACAGGATGGATGTTCCATTGATGAAGAAGCAGACTCAACATGGATACAGCTGGAGACAATTGCTCTAAGCAAATGGTCACAGAAACAAAAAATGGAATACCACATGTTCTTACTCAAAAAGCGGGCCCTAAGCATTGGGCTTGTGAGCACAAAGGCGGGAACAATGGACACTGGGCACTGCTAATGAGGGGCAAGAAGGGAGGATGGGGGCATGCAACCACTCACTGGGTACCATGTCCACTGCCAGGGGGAGGGCTCGCTAAAAGCCCAAACCTCATCTGCACACAATTATTATATATGTAGCAAATCCTCACATGTATCACACAACTCAAAACGAACAAAAACAAACAAAAAACAGCAGCAGACCCAAAGAGATTAAATGACTTTTCTGAGGTTACAAAGCTTCTGTGAAAGGGCAGAAGAGCAATCCCAATGCGAGGTTTCTTACTCTGACCCCAGTGTCTTCTCATGTCACTTAAACTTCTTCCATTTAGGCAACTATTCTTTACAATGAAGGAGTTGACTCTTCACCTTCAGTAATGAAGGTTACTTCTCCAGAAAATCACAAGATCCTCTCATTTAAACAGAAAGGTCAGAAAGTGGCGAGTTTTGGTAAGATCACCCAGAAGTTTTGTTTGCCAGTTACTACCCTGGGGACACATGATAAAACCTACTAGGAAACATACATACTTTTAAGAATTGTTCATTTGAAAGCATTACAAACTGTTAAATATGAACATTGGGAAGGTTCTAAACAAACTTCAACAAGGGAAAATAAAGTGGCAGACTCTTGCCAGCAACCTGGAAATAAAATCAATCATCAAATTGTGTCACCTGTTCGCTAATGTGCTGATAAACAAGGAGAAACAATTTCAGAATCCATGGTCTATAGAGACTAAAATGAGGTCTGGCATTATTGTAAGGACAAAAATGACTCCAGAGACAAGATGCCAATCAGCCCAGGATAGATATAATGTTTGCTGCATGAACTTTCATCAGTGTTGCCTAATAGTGACACGTTTTAAATGGCAAGATGGCATCCTCCAATAAATCCAGGACACCATCACAGATTGCTTTCAACCTATTTAGAAGGTGAACAACAGACATGAGCTATATGTTAAAAGGGCAGTATGATATACTGAGAAGATGGTGCCGATTTCATCTCTGCCACCCACTTGGGCAAGTTGTTTAATCTTCCTAAGCTTCAATTTCCCCCTTTTAAAATGGGCTAATAATAGTTTCTACTTCAAAGCGTTGAGTTATGAGGACTAAACTAGCTAACAATGACAATGTTTAACACAATGCCTCATGTGCAATGGTAAGTGCCTAATAAAAGTAAGACCTCAATAACAATAATATTGTTATTATCACTAGCAGCTGAATCAGGTCAATCAAAAATAGGACAGGCAAATTAAATCCTACACTGACAGTAGGGCAGGACTCTGCAACCAGGTGTTCTCAGCAGGGCCTGGTAATGGAAGCAGGACACACCTGATGGCTGTTGGCAGTTTGAAGACATACTCTTGAGAAAAGACTTTAAAGCTACAAACAGCAACAACTACAGATTCTGTAATGTTTTCTTTTAAACATACAGGCTGATAGCAAATGCTTCAGCTGCATTTTTGAACACAAAGGACAATAGCATGTAGGGAAAAACAAAAACAAAAATATACAAAAAGCTACCAGACCATTTAACTGTGAACAAAGCCAACTTATAGCTCTCTCCCTCTGTCCCTCTCATGATCACGGCTCACTGCAGCCTCAACTGCCTAAGTAGCTGGGACTATAGGTGTGCATCACCATACGCGCCTCATTTTCTTATTTTTTTGTAGAGGTAAGGTCTGGCTATGTTGACTAGGTTGGTCTCCAACTCCTGTAATCCTCTCACCTCAGCCTCCCAAAGTGCTGGGATCACGGGAGTGAGCCACAGTGCCTGGCCTTCATCTTCACTCTTCACATATCCCCTCAATGCCTTATTTTAGGTTTCAATTTTTTTTTTTTTTTGAGTTGGAGTCTCCATTAGGGGACATGAGAAATGAGCTTTCTCAATGGAATCTTTTTTTGTTTTGACAGCAAATCTGTAGAGAATTATCAAGGAGCAGAAGAGAAAGATGCTTGAGACCAGTAACCCATGGAACGCTAGCAACTCTACTCTTGAAATTCCTTCTATTTTTGTGAAATAGCCAAGTGGCATTCAAATTCTACTCCTCACAAATGGGTACTTGCTGGCAAAAATAAATGTACTGTTTTAAAAATAGCATGAGATGCCAAGATAAGTTTTATGAGAAAGCCCTAGAGTTTATCTCTGAGAGCAATGGCTGTAGCTGCTTTTTTAAAAGTTCACTTTATTTAAGCTTTCCAGTCAAGAATCAACTCAAAATATTTAAAAGTTCACATTAAAAAAAAAATTAAAGTGTTCAGGTGGCAATTTTTAACTACTGAAAAGGACTGCTAAAATTCTGAGTGAGAAATACCTTGGAGGAAGGGTTTCTTTTTCCTCCATTAAAAAAAGGTGCAATGTGCAGGCAAGACAGTCCCTCTACACTGTGACCTGGCCACGTGCAGTGGTGCTCTCATTGTCCACTTCTCCATGCCCAGGGCCACTTGCCCCCTTGAAGGGCAATGCTGTTGCCCTTTATGCCCGCACCAAGCCCTGGCCTGAGACACAGTCTCTGCAGGCTTGATTTGCCTGACTGTGAACTGCACCTACTCTGATTTTGTTAAAAATAAATGTTGATTGACAGATGCAAAGTGTCCTTGCTAAGATCATCCAGATTTGTTTCTGATACAGAAGGAGGAGGGGAAACTCATATATCATTCACTTTAGCCATTTCAGTAATTTTTCTCTACCGGTTACCACAGTAGTTATGCGAATTGACCCTACCTGTAATACCATGAAGGGCTGCACTAGAACTCTAGTTCCTTACTTGCTTGAATATTATGAATTTACAAATCTATGAATCTTTATAATTTAGAGAAGAATGACCTGGGTATTACTACTTATATTTTTAATATATGCTTTTCTCAATAACTGTTGCTCTTGAGTTTGAACTAGAAAATATAAACAAATTCTAATGTACCATGTAAAGTAATTCTAGCAAGCTAAAAAGATTAAAGTGCTAGGAGATCACGTAATCATTTCACTTACCATAGCTAACTGTCGTCCTATATTTCCCACTGTGACACCTCCTGAGAAAAATATACATGGGAGCCAAGAACGAATATAGAGAAAATCTGGGGATGTATACCTAGAGCAGGAAAAACAAACAAACAAACATGTGCCTTAGCAGTCATTTTCACCTAGTTCAAGTCTGCATCAAAGACTGTCTTTAATGGGGATATACAGGATGCATAGTAACCATGAAGTATTGTAAAACGTTAATATTTGAGTGACATGCTTTTCTGCTGCTACCTGTTTTTTTTTTAACATTAATTATGGATAGTGCATTTTAAATGAGTCAACCATAAGCATTTTTGAGAATTTCATGCCCAAATCTGTCATTCTTTAGTAAAATCAAATAAGATAGGAAAATATCTAGGTTTAATGAGTACTTCAATAAAAGCTAAATAACAGTTTTCCAAAGTCAATATTTGAAAATACTTACTGATAGACACCATTATACACGAGGAATTGAGTGATCAGAGTAGCTAGGAAGGCTATGGTGATCCCAAGCCCAAGACCACTTCTTGAACGATCAAATGTCCACCAAAGGCCCAAAGACAGGGCTGCTAAAGTTAAGGACAGCTGAACATTATTGGCAAAATCCAATTTCTAGAGATGCAAACGTTAAGGAAAAGTATAATGGTTTTTAATAAGATCAAAAACATTAAAAAAAAAAACCCCCAAAGGTTAAAAACATGGGATTCTGTTACTATACCCCAAATACATGCATAAAAACTGTGCCATGAGCTAAAGAAACATTTGTTGGATACCAAGTTACGGTAATGATTAAGATTACCTGAAATTACCCTGGGATCATGAAGTCAAAAACATAACTTTAAGAATAAACTCTCTGAAAGCCACATATAAAATTCTGGTATTTTGACCATAAAACAACTTATTTTGCTATTAAGCCATTTATAGCCCCCTTCTTCTTCCTTGTTGTAGCAATTTCAAATGAGTAAGTACCACCTTCATGTCTGGGTCATGGCGTCTACTCGAAATGGCATTCGCATCCATTATACAAATAATAAATATGCATTAAAAGTAACAAAATGTTGCAATATGTAACCTAAGAAGATATTCTGGATATAGAACATCACATTAAGGATACAGCACTGGCGTGGTTAATGCCAACAAAAACTGCTATACAGCGCATGACGCTGGCCCACTCTCTCTTAAATTTGTGGGGCTCTCCGAGGTGACTGTCAATACAGGGGTAGAGTAAGCCAACAACAGCTGTTTAAAAAAAAGATAACAGTATTAAAATACAACAGCTTAGAGTTATATAATTTCTATGTGGTAATTATTCATATAGTATATTACTACAAGCTAGTCCTTTTCCTAGAAAGTTTATCAGCAATAACATAATACTTAAACTCAAGACAAATTTTATATTCCTGTTCTCTGAGTACCTCCCCCAAAATTGTACTGTTTTGAACATTTTTAAAATGAACTGTTACTTGGTTTAGTCAAACATGTCTCAGTAAACACAGAAATAAGTCAAGCAGTGGATTTACCCATAATATGGGCAACATTTAATTTTATCATAGTTCATATCCATATTTGCCTAAAGTACACGAAATTTGAATGACTACATAGATTACCTTCTCTTTTCATCTAGTGTGATTTCATTTTATAATGAACAGGTGAGCATCCATACACACCCTTTGGCCACAAGTCACATCACAGCTCTGACGTTCCTGCTGCCCCCGAGCACTAGGGCTGGGCACGAGATGAAACTCATTTTTGCTGATTTGACTTTGCCAGTCTGGGTCACATGCCAGAATGGCTGAGGACTTGATTTTAAGCAGGTTCTAGCAGGTACTCCAGAAGACACTGAGTACCTACTGTGTTCACATCCCTGTGGGCAAGTGTGGGGACAAGACAACCCCACACGGGTTTTGCTTTTTCCCTAATTAGTACTAAGCTATGGAAAGAGCACCAGGTCAGGAAAGAAAAGTTGGCCTTGAATCTCAGTTTGCCCGCTGAGGGGACGTGGCTCCGCATATTTGTTTTCTCATGTGTAAAATTATGAGGATTACGTAACTGGAACACACGGAAAGAAGATATCACCGTGGTCTGGAATAGTTAGGAAGACTTCACAAAACTTTACAGAGAACTTGCACAGGTGGGAAGGGACTGCATTCCAGAAGAGAAGTTAAATGGCAAAAATGAAGGCTTGTGGTGGTGAGTGGGAAAGCAGGCCTGAAGGGATTGGACAGGGGACACTAGGGTCACTGAGGAAGCCGTGGCCAAGGATTGAGGCTCCCGAGAGTAGTTTCCTCCCACAGAGAGTAGTTTCCTCCCACAGTCGTTTCGCTTTGGAGTTGGATGAAAGAGGTAGCATTTTAAGTTCTTCAATCAAGAAGCAAGAATCACAGTTTTGGCCCAACATTCAGATGGAAAATCTTGTTTCAAATTATATATTATATGGAATTAAGTTCTAATTTTAAATTTTAAAAAATGGACCTCCCCCCAAATTAACTTTACTTCACTATAGCTTAATCTTTCCTTTTAAGGTTAAAAGCTAAATAGGTGAAAAATGTACTAGGAACTGTTTTCTTTATGCTCTTAGCTGATGGTTAAAAAAAAAAGTAAAATATGAGAAATAGTTTCAGATATTCCCGGAATTCCTTGAAGTTTCAAACACAAATACAAAAAACTGAACTAAAATATCTCATTTTTAAGACCAAGGTTTTGGTTCAAAGAAAGAAACCTATATGTACCTCTCAAAAAGAATTTTCAATTAGTACAGTCGTGCACTTAAAAGATTTAGAAAAACGAAAGAGGATCCCATCTTTCTGAGAATAAAGATGAAAACATCCTACCCACTGCTTAGTAACTACAGTATCTTCTATCACAAGACTCTTTCCTGCTTTTCAGTGAGCCTACAGAGGCAATGTGTTTCCACAGTGCGGCAGGCACACCTCTATGCAGAGAGGCAGCATGAACAGTTAGAAACAGTACTCTGCCACTCACTAGTTGTTCATCCTTGGACATGACTCAGTCTCTGACTCAGTTTCCACATCTATAAATTGAACTACAGCATAGAACTGTTGTAAGGAATAACTAGAGCAAAGCATCTTAAGCCCGTGGCAAGCATCAGGTAAGCAAGCGAGGTGCTCTTCATATTGCAGTCATCACTTTGCTTTCCTCACCAGACCACAAGATGCTTAAGGGCAGGGACTTGTCAGTCTCAGTTTTTTATTTCAACAGCTGGTAGAGTTAAGGCTGCAGAAAGCACCCAACAAATAAACAAGTGCTGTGAGACTAGAGAAGTATTAACTGATCTGCTGGGCCAAGATCAATTCAACATTTTTATAAAACCAGACCAATTCTATTAAAATTCTATTTTTTAAAAACCCTGGTTAAGGAAAAAAAACCTGTCATTTGGACCGATCCTGCGTTATGTCTTACAGCATCTTTGTGACTGGCTAGATGTATGAACATCTACATTCTCAACCGGGGGGGGGGGGCCTCTACTGGTGGCTTTTGTATTTAATCTACAGAACTATGAGGTTGAGGGGGGGCCGGGG
>CAUYQG010127750.1:0-13539 GCA_963574415.1 Tarsius wallacei
AAAAGATTATCAGGGGGTACTCTGAACACCTTTATGTAAAAAAACTAGAAAATCTAGAGGAATTAGAGGAATTCCTGATATCACATAACTTCCCAGGATTGAAACAGAAAGAAATTGAAACCCTAAGCAGACCAATCACAATCTAAGAAGTTAACTCAGTTATGAGAAACCTCCCCACCAAAAAATCCCTAGAGCAGATTGTTTCTCAGCTGAATTCTGCAAGACATACAAAAAAGAGCTGATACTAATCCCACTGAAAGTACATCAGGCAATTGAGAAGGAAGGAATTCTCCCTAGCCAATTGGTATTGATGCCAACACCATCCTGATACCACAGAATGGCAAGGACCCAACAAGGAAGGAAAACTATAGGACAATTTCTCTGATGAACATAGATGCAAAAATTACCAAGATTCTAGTAAATTGCGTCTAACAGCACATTTCAAAGGTCATCCATCACAACCAGGTGAGCTTCATTTCCAGAATGCAAGGCTGACTCAACGTATGCAAGTCAATAAATGTAATCCATCGTATAAACAGAAGCCATATAATCATCTCAGATGCAGAAAACTAAGAACCATATGATTACCTCAGATGCAGTAAAAGTATTTGATAAAATTCAACATCCAAATAGCTAAAACAATCCTCAGCAAATGGAACAAAGCTGGAGGTATCACACTTCCATTTTTTAAACTTTACTACAAGGTTACAGTAACCAAGAAAGCATGGCACAGGCACATAAATAGACACATAGCCCAATGGAACAGAGCAGAGAATCTGGAAATAAAACTGTGGACCTTCAACCAACTAATCTTTAATAAAGCCAACAAAAACAAACATTAGGAAAAGGAAACCATATTTAGCAAATGGTGCTAGAAATACTGGTTAACCACAGAGGAATGAAACTGCACCCCTATGTATCATCATTTACAAAAATTAGCTCAAAATGGATCAAGGATTTAAATGTGAAAATTTTTTTTGGCTGTCTACATTTTTATTTTTTTACTTTTATTTTTTTTTTATTTTAGAGATGTGGTATACAATTCAGCATTAGGAATACAAATGTTCATTATGCAGGTACCTTTGTTAATGAGGTGTACCCTACGTCCTCAGCAGTTTCCTACTACTGCCAATCCTTCTCTTATAGTATTATGATAATTGTTCAAGGTTCCCTTATGATTGAGAACATGTGGTGCTCAGTTCTTTGTTTCTGTGATAGATCACTCAGTATTATAGACTCTAAGTCCATCCAAGTTACAATTTACTCTATCCCAAAATGTTCTGGATTTAAATATATTATGATTTCATTTTAGTACCAGTGCAACCTCCCCGCCAATCTATAAAGATACTTCTCACCATTCAATAATTGGGTTAATTTATATGCAACACTTTCCTGACAAATTTTAATGGCAATGTTCCAACTTAATGGACATATTCTTCCTAAGCTTTTCCTTTAAAAAAAAAAATCAGCTGGATGTGGTAATTACAGCAATTTGGGAGGCCAATGCTGGAGGATTGCTTGAAGCCAGGAGTTGGAGACCAGCCTGGGTAACATGGTAAGACCCCATCTCTACGAAAAATAAAAAATTTGACTTCATATATAATGGATTCATATGTACTCTCAAATACCACACCGTCTTATTTTTTAAAATTTTGAATTCTCACTATTCACTACTCACTATTATTGTCCTGACTAGTTATAAATTACAATTATTTTGAGTGAAGATTAAATATATTCATCTTTGTACATCTTTTTTTTCCTTTTAAAGTAAAAGTTCGAAAGTGTGTGTAGTGACTGGTGTCACATGGAAATCAACGGACATTAAAAGAATTTTCAACATAAGCTTGCGGTGACACACTGAAAGACTGAACACTGTTGCCATTTCTAAATGTAGTTTCAGCTACTTGGAAAGCTGAGGCGGAAGGATCGCCGGAGCCCAGCAGGTCGAGGCTGCAGTGGCCGGGAGCATGCCACTGTACTCCAGTCTGGGTGACAGAGTGAGACTCCAACTCAAAAAAAACACTTCCTTTTCGGGCTGTTTAGACAATGTGTTCTTCTGTTCCCTAATGCTCCAACCTCATGATAACATAAGACTTCACAGCAGAAAGAGTTTGCTCATTTCTTACAACAGATTCTCTCATTCATCTAAAAGAGTTTAGGAAGCTGATGGTGACTTATCAACCCTATTAGCTGTAAAATTTTATTATGCTATAGTTTCTAAAGTGAGTGTTAATGTATTGCTATAAAGTGTTAAATATTGTCAAAGGCTGTATGTCACCCATCCATTTAAGTCGTCACTGATTGTAAAGTTGCGATGTGTTTTAGTGTATGGCTTAAAATTAACAACATGTAGCAAAGTGTTAGCATGGTAGGAAACGAAGTCAGCCTCATAAATTTTATGTCAAGATTGTTTTACATTTTCATTAATGAAGTATAAGACTTCTGACTGTATCTTGTGTTCCTGAAAAACAGTACATTCCTATTGGTCCAGGAAAATACCACATGTACTTCTGCTAAGGTCTTTTGCACACTGAAGTGTGTCTTCTTAAATTTTGGTCCTTCTCAGTAGAAAAGGCAAATCAGCTCACATTTGCTAAACATTGTGTATGTTACAGTGTGAGTTCCTAAAATGAGCCTGGCAGGAATTTTAAATTCTTGAACTGATATATTATTGTTGCAGAGTTTTGCTTTCTAAGAATTTCCCACTTCTCAGGATAGAGTGCAGTTTTCTAAATTGAAATGTCAGAGGGTTGTTTTCATTTTGTTGAAATATTAAACTTCCAGTATTAATGTAGTGATGATCCAATAAACAGTTGACCAATTTAGAGCAAAAAAAAAAAAAATGAAAATCATATCAATTGCTTTATTCCTGGGAAACCAAACACCCAGTTGTTTGCACTTTTTTATGACTGTCTCAGCTTGGAGTATAAATAATCCCACACTCCAAATTGGTGGATTAAGAAGTATTTCTTTTTTTCACTCCCTCTCTGAATTTTTCTTAAGTATGCAGCAAGTATTTTAAATAATTAAGTCATTTTCTTGGAGTTGCTGTGGAGAGAATGACAAGAAGGAAGAGGAGAATTTGTGAACCTGCTATAAATAAACACATTTATGCATAGAGGGCCAGATGTATAAATCATTCCGAATTTCACAAGAGCTCCATGTGCCTCTCTGTTGATAACAAGGAATAAGATTGTCATTCTCGCCACTGAGTTCCTCCCAATACCACACAGATATGTTGTAGCTGCACAGGGCAGTGACTTTTCAACCAGCGAGAACCGCACCAAGATCTGCAGCACACACTAGAGTCTTTCCTGTCAAGTTGACAAACATAGGTCATCTTTTTCAAATTTAAACTGATTTGGGTTCCAGCATACAATGGAGGAGAGCATAGGAGAAAACATGAGCGTGCTCAATTTTCCAGGACTACCTCCTGAGCACTAGGTTACACACATGAAACCTGAGGACCACCCACACTGAAGTGAGTTAAAAACAGAGGCCTTGAGACAAGGCAGAAAGATGAATCAACTGATGGTGGCGGCTGGAAATGGAAAGATGGTCCAGCCATCAGGTGGACTTGGATCCCAGTATCAGCTGGCTAACCTAGAAAGCAAGTGACCTTAGGCACATTTCTGAACCTCACTAAGCCTGGGTCTTCAGCTGGGAAAATTGCCCACAGGGACCTCCACAAAGGGGTTCCTCATCCCTCCAGCTTTGTCTGTTGGTACCACACACCTCTCTTTGCTCCACTTTTAGGTTCTTGAATCTCCAAAAGCATGCTCTCCAAATCGCAAGACTTCACTCTCTTCACTCCTTGCCTAAATGCCTCCCAGCTCAGGTAAGGTATCACTTCAAATTAGTACATTTTGAAAGATGTTTAGGTCATAGGGCATCTAAAATACTGGGTTTAAATACTGGATACTGTTCACTTGAAACAGAAAGTCATGATCAAAATTTACACATGTATTGCTGAGAGTGATGTATAAAGTGAATTGAGGCAAGAATAGGTTGAAGGTAGAGATAAGTTGGAAGACAAGTTGCACAGGGAGTGGAAATAGGATGAAACTGTGGAAATGAAGACAAAGGAATAAGAGGGAATCTTTTTCCGATGCCAGATTGACAGAATCTAACCACCTGATTAAATAGGGCAGTAAAGATTGGGAGCAATCAACAACTCAGTGTTTTGAATCTAGGTATAGAAAATTGGCACCATTAAGTGAAGGGGGTTCAGTTAGTGACATTTCCCCAACTGCATAAGATCTCAGTTACAAGGACTGTTTTTATAGCAAAAACATGGAACCAACCACGCTGCCCATCAAAACTGGACTAGATTAAAAAATGTGGTACACATACACAATGGAATATTATGCAGCCATAAAGAAGGACAAACATATGAACTTTGCAGCAATTTGGACAGATTTAGAGTCTATCATACTCAATGATCTATCACAGAAACAAAGAACAGAGTGTCACATGTTCTCACTCATAAGCAGACCCTGAACATTCACCTTACCATAATGGTATAAGAAAGGGATTGGCAGTAATGGGATACTGGCAGGGTGAGAGGAAAAGAAATGTTGTTAATATTCTGTGGTATTTATTACATCTTCTAACATAGTATAGACTTTATATAAATGTGTTGAATTACTTAAAGAATAAAAGGTCTAAATGTTTAGAGCAATCATGTAACAGTCATGTGGTTGATCATTTATTTGTAACACTGCAATCATTTAAGCCACTTGGGAGTCTAGTGCCATATGTAGTACTGCAGGGAAACCAATGACCTGAGAAATGAGACTTGCATTCTATTTCTCAGATCATGTTCAACTAACTTTGTTAGCTTTGGGCAGATGATGGTCTCTTGCAATTTGTTTAGTTCCCAGTAGAAATTAGAGAATTTGGCTGGGTGTGGTGGCTCAAGCCTATAATCCCAGCACTTTGGGAGGCCGAGGTGAGAGGATTGCCTGAGCCCACAGGTTTGAGACCAGCCTGGGCAACATGGTGAGAACTTGTCTTTACAATAAATCGAAAAATTAGCTGGGTGTGGTAGTGAGCTCCTGTAGTTCCCACTACTTGGAAGGTTGAGACGGAAGGATTGCCTGAGTCCAGCAGGTCAAGGCTGCGGTAGCCGGGAGCATGCCACTGTACTCCAGCCTGGGCAACACAGTGAGACTCCAACTCAAAAAAAAAAAAAATTAGAGAACTGAACAAAATGATCTGCCAGGACCCATGCTGCTCTGAAATTCTAGATTCTAGGGTGTATTCTCTTATTTCTAACTTCTTCCTCCATACAGTCTCTGAAATCACCAGATTACATATGGGTGTGACTAACAAACACCACAAACCCAAATCTCCAAAACAGTATGGAAGATCCTGAATCTGAGCTACTGTTGAGACCTGGAAATTCTACACTAATTGAAATACCAAATATCAGCCTAGATTTTTTTTCCCCTACATTCTCAATCTCGGTTAGAACTGTGTCACCACATTTTCATTATTCTTAGACTTAGAGCCATTCATCAAATCTGGTTTCTCATCAAAGAGAAAAGTTTTCAGTTCTCTTCCTATTCTGATGCAGTGGCTAAAGGAATCAATCATGGAAAATAAGGTCAGAGAAGTGAAAAGGAAGGGATGGGGTACAAATAATGAAAATGGTAAGAGCACTTCACAAATAGTATCTCTTTAATCCTAAATTACTATTATTCCTCTTTCACAAATAAAGTAACTAAGACTCCAAAAGTTGAATAATTTACCCAGGATAGCAAAGTTATGGCAGTAAGTGGCAAATTAAAGTCAGGTTTATCTGACTCAAAACTGCTGCCATTAACTGCAATACCTCCTCCTCTGTGAAATGTTCTTTGATTCTTCCAGTTCAGGCTTTACTTTTGCTTCTTTGAACCCCTGTTTAACTCACACCCACTAGATCCATGATTGACTTATCTCCCAAATTAAGTTGTAGATAGAGATTGTGTGTGGGTGTAAATCTTTAAAGAGAGTACTGAAGCAGGAGTTAAAGGATATTATAAAATAATACAAACTTTTACAGACATACTGACTAATTAAATATTGACAAAAGGTCAATACTTACATTGCAATGTACGGAAAAGGGGGAAATTACACATTCTTCTGAACTTAAAAAAAAATTTGTTTTGCTTGTGAACTTCAGTCATTCACTTTCAATAACATTGGCATAAAACGGCTGAAATTCCCAAGCAAGAAGATGGGATATTTTTAGGAAAACCGAAGTTACTAAAGCTTATACATTTGTATTTATAAAAAACTAAGAGTATTTTAGCCTTGGAGGGTAGTGTGTGTACATTTATGCATTTAGAGGATTGTTCTAAAAAAAAATCAAGCTCAAAAGAGAATTTCACACGTAAGTTTCTGCTTTGTGGATTCTATTGTAGACTTTGTCAAGGACCTGCAGAGATAGATGTGTTGGACTAATGAACTAATTTGAGCCTCGGCCTTATCTATTTACAAAGGGCAGAGAAAATTAGAAGATAAGGGTCCTTTGCTGAAAATCACCCGCTTTCTATCTTTTTCTGTAATTTAAATGTAGTAGCAAGAGCCAAAGGCTCTTAGCTACCTGAGGATACATCAGGAGACACTTGTAAATCAACCACTGAAGAGTTCTAGATCAGCTCACAATAACTTTTTTTTCTTTGTGCCTGGCAGGAAATGGAAAGTGCCTCAGGCAAGTGCCAGGTGTCCCCTTCAGGTGTTAAAATTTCTATGCAATGCCCTAGACTTTCTAAAACACTGAAAAACCTAAGGTAAGTGGCAAATAAGATGAAGAGTGTATCTTCAGGCAAAACAACCAGCTTAAAAGAAAGACTTTCAGAAGAGCAAGTTATTTCACAGACATATCCCTAAGTCCCTAAACAAAGAAAAGGCTGTCTGATTAAATTCAATTATTTACATTTTTCTACATAATTATCTTAGATCAGGGGTCTCCAACCCTGCAGGCTGCAGACTGGTAACTGCCTCTTAGCTATGGTCTGCGGCCTATTAGGAACCTGGCACAGCACAGCAGGTGGAGAGGGGCAGGTCAATGGAGCTCCACCTTCTGTCGGATTAGCGGGACATTGATTCTCATAGGAGCAAGAACCCGCATGTGAACTGCGCCTGCAATGGATCTAGGTTGCCCACTCCTTATGAGAATCTCATGCCTGATGGTCACCCCCACCCACCATGGAAAAATTGTCTTCCACAAAGCCAGTCTCTGATGCCAAAAATGTTGGGGACCACTGTCTTAGATCATACACATGAGAGACAAATTTTGTTTCAAAATAACGTAAAAAAACTGCTGAAAAAAATCACAAAGTTTCTGTCTCTAAACATATTAAAGACATTCCATCCCCTAGAATTCAAACTTTGCCGTCATAATTCCCACTTCAGCAGATAGAATCTCCAATGTCTCCCCCACCCCTAATATGTTCTAGGCATTGCAGACCCTATGACTTGGCTCAGGATTTACCTTTTAAAATACACATTTTTTTCTAATGACCAAAGTAATACACAGTGACAGTAGAAATGTGGAAAGTAAAGGTGCATAAAAAAGAAAATAAAGAACATCTATTAGACTCCCATCTCAACCACCATTTGTATATTGATCTGGTGCCTTAAGCACTTCTCTCTTTGCCTATTTTTAAACATTAAGATGATGTACTCTTTTAAAAATGTATATGCACTTCACCTATAATAAGAATTCCTCTCTATTGCAGAAAATCATGGGTTTGAATCTTGTCTTTAATCTTTAATTAAGATAACATCTAAGCCTTAATCATGTCATGATTCATATTTTTGCATTTAATTCTTTCTTGATACTCAATATGATGTGTGAGTTAAGATAGGGATTCTAATTTTATGTTTGCCAAATTGTGAACCAATGCTCCCAGTGCTATTTATTAAATGGATTCATTTCCATTATAATTTATATAGTCACTTTTAACATATCAAACTTCTTATCAAGTTCTTATACATTCTTGGATATGCATCTGCAGTGTCTGCTCTGGGTCATTTTTTTCTTAGCACGCCAATACTACACCCCTTACAATCATTGTAAATTTATAATGTTATACCATTTGTTCATGCAAACTCTATTGTGCTCTTTTACAAATTTTCTTGACTAGTCTCACTAATAAACTTTAGAATTAATTTAAACAAGTTGAAAAGTATTGGAGCTTTAGTTAGAATTAGATTATTTTTAAAATTAATTTTGGAAGATTTGACATAGCTTCAGTATTAAGTCTCCATTTGAGAACAAGGGATTTGTTTATTCAAATCTTCTTTAGGAATTCTTTGTAAAGATATGTCACTCACATATTTCTTTTTTACGTTAATTCCTCAATAGTTCATGTTTTGTAGCTTTATTCAAATACACATTTACTTTAATAATATAATTTACAAATTTCTATTTATTTTTAATATTCAACATTTTCCTCACCCCCTATGTAAAGTCCATGCATCCTAGAAGGCCCAGATTAAATCCTATCACTTATATACAACAAGAAAAAGTTCAAAAGAGCATGGGTTGTGAGATCAAGTAGAGTAATATTTTAGAGCCTGCCTCTGAGTCTCTTATTCTTAATGGCTACATATGTTGCATGATTTTGTGAGGATTAAATGAGAAAATATTGGGCATCTGACACATGATGTAGCAGATAAATGAGCACTACCATTTGATATGTGGGACTATACAATACTTAGCCTTCTATAATGTAAACTTTCCAATATTATGATCAAAAGAAATCACAACAGGAAGTTAAATCCAGTATAAAATCATATACTCATTGAATAAACATGAGAAAGATAATTTAATTCAGTGATTAGAAACAAGCACCTTGCCTCCAATCTGCCTGGGTCCAAGTCTCAATGCCACCATTTACCAGTTATGAGGCTTCGAGGAAACCCCTTTACCTCCCTATGCTTGTTTTCTTATCTGTAAAATGGGGATAACAATAGTGTCTCTCCAAGAGGGTTGCTGTCATAATTAAATGAGTTAATATAGGCATAAGGCAATCTGAAGAGCACTGAAAATAGCAGGCACTATGTTATAGGATGTTATTCTTACTATCACGCTTATTATCATCATTCATGAAGCTTGTGTGATATATTAAGCACACTGCTGGACACAATGATCAACAAAAACTGGCCTACTCCCTGATGTCATAGGGTGACGCTAGTGCTAAGAGCTGAAAGATAGACAGGAGGGAATCTGGTGAGCAAGGAAAGCAGAGGGGGGTCACAAGAAACAGAATGACAGCAGTGGCAAATGCCCAGCGATGTGGGGAGCGGAAGAGTACAAGGGGTTGAAGTGACCCCGTGATGGAGGAAGCAGGAGGTGAGACCTGAGAGGGGTTGGGTCAGATTATAGGACCATGCAGACTGCCTGTAGTTGACCTGTCTTCTTCCTAAGGGGAATGGGAAGCCATAGAAATGTGAAATAACCCATCTACGGTCATATCACCCTGACAACGCCCAATCTGGTCTGGTCTCAAGCAGGGTCAGGTCTAGTTAGTACTTGGAAGGGAGAATGGTGAAATAACGAGATTTCCAGTTCAAAAAGAGCACTGGTCAAGAAAACAGAGAGATAAGAGAAAGAGTGGATGGAATAGGCAAATTGGGAGCTGATTTCATAGTCTGGAAAGGCGTATATGCTGAGCTAAGGTGGTGAGGAAGATGGAGAGATGTGAATGCATTTGAGACATATTAGGAGATAAAATGAACAGGATTTGGATATGGGAGCTAAAGCAAAGGGTGGCACTAAAAGTGACTTCTAGGTTCCTGGTTTAAGTATCTGGACAGACACTGGTGCTGTTCAATTAGATGGGCAACATTGTCTGGGTCAGGAATATCATGTCCCACCCAATAACTGTACATTGCTTAATGGGTGATCTGCATGAGTTTGTTCCTATTAAGACAGGTCAGGAAAACCCCACTAGCCTGCGCCTCCTAGTCTGGGTCTGCTCACTTGGCACTACAGGAATGTACCCTGCCTGATTCGTGGCACTAATATGTTCAGGTTCAAGGTTCTAACACTGGGTTATCATTATCTTTATTTACCAACTCTCTCAGAGAGTTATTTACCAACCTAGGGACTGGGAAAGAGATGGCACAGGAATTGTTTCCAAGACTGTATTACCAGTCAGAAATTGACTTCCATCATTCCATTTGCAAGTTGCTCATAGTATTCTGTTAGATAGTCCCCCTTAAACAAAAAAAAACTGAATAGTAAATATGATAGTCTGCTTTCAATATAAACATCAGCAAGTAAGACGTTTCTCCTTTCCACTCTCTCTGGTTCCACTTTCCTACTCCCCTGCATTCTCTCTCTTTTTAAGTTTTTGCCAACAAGGAAGTAATATCACCACAGGGAACACATGTTTTGACCCTAAACTTATAATTAATAAAATAGGAATGCCTGTGCTAAGATGACCTTAAAAATCATCCTCTCTGCTTTTTTTTAAGCTTCATGACAAGACTTATTAGTGGTTTTAAAATCAATATAGTGGGTCACAAATAGCATTTTTCCAAAACAAAGCAGAAATCAAATGCATTGCAGATAGTAACTGGAAGTATTTTTTCTTGAAGCTTTTATTTCTGCTGTGAGGTGGGTGTGTGTACTGAGTTGCCATAAACAATACATTATTAATCTGAAATGCAGTCAAAAGAAGTTTGAAACTCACTGACCTCATCTAATTTGCTCATTTTAAAAATGGTGAAATTGAGACAGAGGGACTGTGTGATTTTTCCAGGTCTGATAGTTCATAAGAGGTAGAGCCAGGAATAGAACTCTAGTTCCATAATTCCATGACTCTCCTTTTATATCATGTTGAGTCTTTTTCAGTGCACTTTCTCTCCATTGCAATCCAGCTCCATGGAGGATAAGTAAAACTTAGGGAAATCACTAAATGAGTTTGCCCACGAGAAATTAAAAACCTTGAAATAATAAATGAATTATGGGAAGAAGTGAATAACAAGAAGGTAGGAGTTATGGGAATGTTCTCTCTTACTCCAGTAGGAAACTGAATCAGTAAAAACCAAACAAAGAACCATGTTGTGGTTCAAATGGCAAAAATATAAAAGCAGAAGATTTTATAACAAAAACTTAAATTTAAAAAATAAAAACCAAAAGTACCTGAAGGTTAAGATACACATCCTTTAAACGAAAATTTTAGGGTGTCTATGTATAGTACTAGACAACCCAGATGAAAAACGAAAACAATTGTTGCCTCGCCTCCATACAATGCGGTCAATCCTCTGGATGACTGACTAGGTCTTTCACTTTTCTTCCCAATTTTAGGGGTCACAGCACAGGCGTAGGTATAATGCCAGTAGTTGATTAAAGCAGGTCGCAATCTGTCTAGGAGAGTTTCTGTGCCATCCTTCATAGGGACAGGGACCAGACAAGATGACCTCTTTTGTTGCCTTCCAATTAATTCAATCAGCCTCTGCTTCTATCAGACATCTTCAGGGATGCAAACTGTATATTCTCTCCAAGTCTTCATCAGGAATCAGTAAACACAGAGGCTGCAGACTGTTTAATGAATAAGCAGGATTCGACTTTCAGTCATCATTTTTTTAAATTTACAGCTTGTTTCTAAGTATTCTTTTCTTCCCCAATATCCTAAAATCCCAGGGAGAACAGGGGCTGTGTCTAATTCCTCTGAGCTCCCGCTGGGTACCACGTGGTACCTAAATACATACATTTTAGGTTAATACTCATGTTAAACCAATGTGAACCGAGTGTCTTTCTCAAGAACAGCGTCTTTCTCAAGAAACAAATACAAGTAAGATAGTCCCAATTAGCTGTCCATAAGGCCTCCATCCCTTTCGCTTTAATGTTCTATGAAGTGCCACTCTAAGAAACTATTATGGGATACAATGAAGTACTGTTGGAAAAACTTTTGTCAAATAAACTAAATTTGTGCCTTCTATTTCAATGTTCAAATAAATGTACGCAAAAGGTAGAGTTGGTTGGGGTCTTTGTTTTTTGCTTCTTTTCAGATGAACTGGTAGGATAATTTCCATAACAGAAGAGACAGATCATCTAAAACTAACCACATTAGACAATGTTGAAATAACAGACCCAAGATGAGATAAGTCCTCATATGATGGCTCATTTGAAATCCTCATAACTCTGGAAACTGACTGTATTTCAACACATCCTAAGCAATAAATAAAAATAAATATTCAATAAGCAGAACTCATACATACTGTTGCCACAGATTTTAAAAAATTGCAGCTTTTGATTAAGAACTTACTCCCTAAGAAAAGAGGTGAATTTGTTTGACAAGTCTTTTCTTTAAAAAAATTATAACTATAAAATGTGGTATCCTTCAACATTACATATAAACTAAATTAGAGCTCATGGTTTATGGGACTTAGTGGATATTAGTAGGACCTAGAAAATGTTCCAAAACAAAAATGGAATTCTGACCCAGTAAGGACTGAATTAACCACTGAGGTTCTGTTCTGTCAAGAAACCCTAGTTTCACCTTAAGAACTGCAGCATGACCCTTTGACTCTCTCATTATTATGCCTGTATACAAATACAAAAGAAAAAAAAAGGAAAATATTTTCATTTTTAAACTTTCAATGCATGCACATGCAAGAAAGAATTAAAAATATTTTCATCTTTAAATGTTCATTGCATGCTTTGAATATCAAAACACATTTTGTGTGAAAAATTATAAATAGAAATTTGATAAATTTAGAACCAATGTGAAGATCATAGCCTGAGATGCACTTTAAATTTATTTCTAACAAATCTGCTTTTCTCAGTGATTTATTTTTGCTCACCAAATTATGTTACTGGCACTAAGGACTTGGAACGAAAACAGGTATGATAAAGGGAACATTTAGACATAAAGGCTCAAATGTACAAATGTTCATAAATAGCCTTCTTCCTAGAAGCTGAAAGAAGACCTAACAAACATTTATTGCAATTATGAGTCAACCACCATGCTAGACAACTTGGCTATGTGATTGCATCATATTTGCAATCACTTTGTGAGGCAAGTGTTATTATTACCATTTTTTACATAAGAATATTGGATCTCAGGTAGATTAAATACAAGGGGGGACCCCAAAAACCTGGAATTACTTTTTGGAGGTGGGACCCTTGTAGTACAGACCTCCCTGCTAGTTACATGTTCTAGGAACCTATCAGCATCATTGTACCAGCTGGCATTGTTGTAAGAGGCTACATTTGGCTTCAGTGAATTTTTTTTTTTTTTTTTGGAGACTTTTTCAACCTGTTTGCCCATTTCATGATGGGCAGATTTACGAGCACACCCTCCCAAACCACGCTGAGTGTTCAGGAGTCTTTGACCAAAAATGGCATGACACCCCACCACTCACCCACCCTATTCACCTGATCACGCCCCAAGTGACATTTTTTGCTTTGTTGGATGAAAAATGTCCTCAGCCGGGCTCGGTGGCTCAGCCTGTAATCCCGCGCCTTTGGGAGGCTGAGGTGAGTGGATTGCCTGAGCCCGCGGGTTCGAGACCCGCCTGGGCAAGCGAGACCTC
>CAUYQG010127753.1:0-16326 GCA_963574415.1 Tarsius wallacei
CCAGCTACTTGGAAGGCTGAGGCGGAAGGATCGCCGGAGTCCAGCAGGTCGAGGCTGCGGTGGCCGGGAGCGGCCACTGCACTCCAGTCTGGGTGACAGAGTGAGACTCCAACTCAAAAAAAAAAAAAAAAAAAAAAAAAAGAAAGACAAAGACACAAAGACAAAGAAAAGCTGGGTTCACGTGGGACACTTTCCTCTGATGGAGGAGAAGTGGCCCCAAACTGGCTCAGCATGCTTATTTTATAATCAAGCACAATGGAAGTCGGAAGGGATTCAAGGTCCGTGAAGAAGCCATCATGGAATTATGTTGCCACCTAAAAGGTGAGCTGTTCTGCAGTTACGTTGTTGTAGCTAAGGCTTTATCTGTACTATGTGTAGCCAGATGTGTGGGCATCTGAGACAGTTTTGTGTAGCAGTCTGCCTCTTTCACAGATTGCCTTTGGCTAGGGTGCAGAGCTTCCAAGCGAGACCTTGTCTACAAGCTTGGGGTCATTAAGAGAGAACTTGCCATCACTTAGGCCTTTAAGGCCTTTACTCAAGGCCTGCTACAGTGACAGTGCTCATCTGCTCACCATATCACATACGCTCCTGACAAGAGACCATCGTACTTAGTGATCACAGAACTGAATACCACATGTTCTCATGAGTGAATGGGACTTGAACATTAATCAAATTAGCACAAGGGAGGCATCAGCAGTTGCTGGGCACTTCCAGGGGAGGAAGGGTGTGGAGGGGGTATGTAATAACACAAGGGGTATCTGATTCTTTATCAGGGGGAGTGTGGGCCCCCTGGAGGCCCACACTTCACCTGCATGCTGCCTACTTGTGTAGTTAATCCTTACTTGTACCCATGCCTGTATAATAAATGAAATAAAATATAAAAAGTAATCTAAAAATTGTGTTTCAGAGAATACAGAATTGTGTTATAAATATTAAATTTGGGGCATTGTTTTTCACTACAACACTTGTCATGTATTTATTGTGCAGGTGTTGTTGAATGTTTTTTTTTTTTTTCCGCTATACTGGTGACAGTTATTTTTAATGGAAATATATAAGAAAACATTTTTTCAAGTCTCATTACTGGAACACCCCTCTGAGTCACTTTTAATTTTAATTCTATAATGCAGTTTTTTTTTTTTAAGTGCCAAGTTTCTTCTTTTTACAAACTTCTAAAATACAGAGAGGTAAAAATATGGTTCATCTTTAGAAAAATTTTATTCTTTTTCTTCTCACAGATTATATTAGCTAAGCCAAAAGTGTATCTAATAAGGCATTTCAAATACAATTTTTTCCTTTTTTATTTTGTCTTTCCATTTGTTCTCTCTCTCTCTCTCTCTCTCTCTCTCTCTCTTTCTCCTCTCTATCTCTCAACACTGATATCTGAAATTTATTGGTGCATTCTTAGAAAAAGAAAAAGAAGACAATTAATGCTCATAGCAAATACATTAAGTCCATTAGTAAATGCTTAATTAGTATGACCTTCCAAATACCTATAGGAATGTTCTATAATTTTTTTTCCACTTTCTCAATAAAGAAATGGGATTTGGAGATGTTTAAAAAACTTGCTGGAAGTTAGAGTTTACATAATGTAGAGCTGAGTCAGCTATCCTGGGTCATGTGCACACAAATTCAAGTTCTTAACCACTCTACTATCTTGTTTATCAACACTTTAATTATCAAAGCTCATGTATCTAAAAAGAAACCTTAATTTTTTAAAATTTTGTTGTAATAGTTTTAGGGATACAAATGATTTTTGATTACATGAATGTATTGTATATTGGTGCAGAAGTTTTAGCTTTAAAATGTACCCATCATTCCTGTTAGTCTACATTGTATATGACAGGTAATTTTTTATCCCTCCCTCCCTCTCATCCTTCCCCTTATGATTCTCCAATGTCCATTTTACCATTCTATGAGTATAACAACCTCTGTTCCTTTGAGTAGTTACCAAGTAGTGGAATTGCTAGATCAAATAGTAGATTTTCTATTTATTTGGATAATCTGCATACTGAGTCCCATAGAGGTTTTATTAATTTAGTAAACCCCCACCAACAGTGTATAAGCATTCCCTTTTCACTGCATTCATGCCAATATTTATTTTTATTTTATTTTTTAATAATGACTATTCTGACTGGAGTAAGGTAAGAAATCTTAATTTTTTTAATATTATTTTGTAAAGTACAGAGCTAAAAAAAATACTACAATATGAGGACTGATTATGGCAATGAATCTTTTTACTCTTTTGCAGAATAAAGGCAAAAGAGAGTCTCTCTTCCTCTGTACATGTTCTATGCTATTGAATCAGTATACAGTATGATAGTCTGCATGTATTACATAAGATTCACAAGACACATAAAACATTTTTTCTTCCAGAACTGAGCTGTTACTGATATTGGGACACAGTTCTCACGGAATACCTACAATAAAGGTGACTTTTCCAGCCTTCTACTAATAAATATAGAGCATATTCTAGAACTTTCATCAAGAAGAAATGATAATTTTCACATGAAGAGAACATTTCCATGCTTCTCTTTTCAGAAAAAAATAAAGTCAATCTACATGCACACTCAAACTTTACAAACAAAAATAATTACCACAACCATATATCTTCTATGCATTTTCCAGAGAGCATGGTATTAGTCTTAAATATTATATTCAAAAGATAAAATATTAGCTGACAGATGAACAGACACTATCGTATTTCCCAAGCACTTATTCAATGGCCAGTGTTGGTTTTCTGAAAACAAAATTCTCACCAGTATGTAGTGAAATAAGGAAAACAGAGAATGTACTGAATTCTTATGGCAATATTTCTAACTATGTACTAGATGCCCATTTCCCCTTCTTTCTTGCTAACAAAAATCTTCATTTGGTTTTAGTTACAGAAGTGTCCTTTTAAAACTTTTACATACCCAAAATTCTTTGCAAATAGATATGATCATGTGACCCAGACATTAGCAAAACTGGATGGGCTGAGGCTGGACTTCTGAGAAACATAAAGTTAGAATGTATCCTACACATTTCTCTTATTTTTATTTTAAATGTGGAACCAATGGCTAGTGGTGGATGAAACCATCTTAAAATAATAAGAACATAATTTTGGTAAAGAATGACATAAAGAATATTAAGAGATTTAGAAAAGTTTTTTTATTGCTTTTTGTTTTTGTTTTGTTTGTTTATTTTGTAACTGCACCCTATATGAACTACATGCTCCAGATACTATTTATATGAGAAAAAAATTTAACATACCCAGTATTGTTTCTCTACATGCTGCCAGAAGAACTCCTAATACAATTCTTCATTAAGCCAAATGCAATTCACGTGCAGTATTACTTTCATTCTGAGAGTTTTAACTTGTTTATGGAAATATTTACTTATTTTTAAAAATAAGGAATAAATTACAGTTTTTGGCTGTTTGTCTTTTACAACTCTAAAGTGGAAAATACAATACTGAAAAGAAAGTTATTTTCAAATTTTATTTATTTTATTTATTTTTTTTTTATTTTTGAATCACAGTTTCACTCTATCTCCCAGGTTGGAGTGCAGTGGCATACTCATGGTCACCACAGCCTCCACCTGCTGAGCTTAGGCAATCTTTCCACCTCAGCCTTCCAGGTAGCTGGAAGCACAGGCATGCACCACCACATCTAGCTAAATTTTTGATTTATTGTAGAAAAGAGGTCTCGTCATGTTGCCCAGGCTAGTCTTGAACCTATGGGCTCAGGCAATCCTCTCCCCTCCACCCCACAGAGTTCTGGGATTACAGGCGTGAGCCACCTTGCCCAGCATTTACAAATTTTAAACATAATTTATCGAAATAGACAATCCTAGGACCATTAGTCTGTTTCCAGCTTTTCCAATTGCCACTACAGTCATCTCTGACAAGTCCACTGACACTAATCCCCAAGAGAAAAATGCATACAACGTGTTTAACTCACAAAATTACTCTGAGAATCAAGTGAGATAAAGGATTTTATAATACATAAAGCACTAAGGAACTTTCCATGGCTATTGACAATAGAATGTGTGTCACAGAGATCACATTCTATTCTAAATTTGTGCCTGAATGAAACAACTGCCATAAACATCAGAAAATGTGATTCCAGTATATCCTATAATTATACTGTAATTATGTTTCTTAATCTATTTTTCTGTAGTAGAAATTGTCAGCAGAAATGTAACCAGCTCAATGTTTCCCTTTGCTGTGTCATAATGGTCATGACTCTGATGCAGAAAAAAATGGCATCTGTTTACATAAATTCTATAATGTGGAGGCATGTGGCCTCAATCAACATGTATTGGAAACAATACAATATCTCCTTGTAATAACATTTATAGATAGATGTCCTGTGAGTGGTACCCTGGTATGTTTGAATATCTCGGAAAACTCAGAAAAAAATAACAGGTCTGGCTACCTGATATGCAAACATTTTATACAAAAGATGCTTGGTCACACACATAATGGTGACATAATAGAATCTATGAAGAAAATTTTACAACTAAAAACTTTCTTTAAAGAAATAAGAAATAGATTTTACACAGTTCCTCTCAAGAAATTTTCTTACACTAAGAAGATTCTTAAGCAGGGTTTGAGTGGCTTGGATACCTCAGAGAAGACTAAAGTGGAGAAGTCTCTTCCTGCATTATTCTTTACACATTTCAAGGGAAAGGATTAAAAAGATATCTAAACAATTATCTTACAATGTATCTTTCTGGTAAAACTCTTTTATTATAAAGGTTTTGTTCTAAATTGCAAGCTACTTGTTCAAGATATATCAGACCTATCTAGTCAGTTCCTTGATATTTTAAAGATGATTTACACCTCCGAGAATGACCGTATTTTTCTCTCCTCACGTGCCATGAGGAATTTGTTCAGAACAATTTTAAGCTTTAATGCACAGCTCTCTTTATTATAAGCAACTTTTCTTGAATATCTAGAGGAAATTTCATGTAAATATGAATGAATCTCATTAAAGATTTAAGAAAATATAGTACTTGTCTTCCAGGACTGTGATTCTTAAACTTTAATGTACTAAAGCCTCACCTGAGAGTACCATTCAATATTGCCAAGCTCTTGCAGACAGAAAATTATCAGATATACTTCAATTTAGGGAGACTACAGAGAATATTTTACCAACAAAAAGTCCAGTAATATGAGCAAGCTACTTAAAGATTTTATTATAAATAAGAGATATAGAACTAATTAACAGAGACACAATTTCACAAATTCACTTTCCTTCATTTAGACAACTTAGTAACCTATATACTTAACTAATCATGGGACCACCATCCTAAGCATTCAAAGACAATTTTATCAGAAACTGCCTTACAGTTTTGGTATTTTCCAAGGATGATAATTGTCATCCATTTGTGTATATTTTATTTTGAGTGATCTAAATAATTTAATGATAATATGTATAGTTATTTGAGAGATAATAAGTAAAACTCTTTTTTTTGCAAGAGTAGAAAAAATATTTTTATGAGCTAAAAGTAAGTATTCAAATCTATTTCACGGCATTTCTTAATAAACTTTGATTACTGAATCACTTGATGCCTTGTTGCCTTTTTCATTATTCAGAGCTGCACTTAAAATTACATACACACATTTTAGATTCAGCACAGGAAATGACAAGCAAGCAAAAAGTGAAAATGTTAAGTAACCACACAACTACTTAAACCAGCAGATCTTTCTCTCTTCTCTAGTGGTCAAGACACTGTGACTGAAACTTTGTTCAAATGACTGCTCTACCGCTTATTAACCTTGTAACCTTGGGCAGATTAAAAAACTCCTTTTCTCCTCGTTTTCCTAAATCAGTGGATTAGTGTGAATATTAAATGAGTTAATTTATGCAAAGCACTTACAACTGTTCCTGGTATAGTTTGAACATACTGAATTAGTTGTCATCTACTGCTGTAGTCATTATTATTTTTAATATTTCAGGCTTATATGTCTCTTTAAAAAAAAAATTGCTAAGATTCCACAGGCTACCTTTTAGCTGCCCCTGTTTGCAAATATAGAAAGAATCAGTGGAAAAAGAATCTAGAAGTAAACATAAAAATATTGTCATGTTGTAAACTCGCTTTAGAAGAGTCCATTGAACAAACACCTTAAAATGATAAAAGGTTGCCACTGTTTTTCTTCCAAGTTTCACACACAAAAAATTAAAAAACAAACATTCACATACATGTATTGACCTGTAAGTAACTGCTTAATGAATCACTTTTTGGTGTTGGCAAGGTGCACACATAACCTGAGTGACTGAAATCACGTCAGAACATGTGCTAAAGCTGTGAAATAGGAAGAAACTATTTACAGCCTTCAACTCATGGGTCTAGCAAAGAAAACAACTGACATATTGTATTCTTTTCTAAAGTAATTATCTCCCATGGTATGTGATCTTGCACACCTATATCCTCTTTCAAAAAAAGATCAAACAGTAACTAATCAGACACTTGAAAATTTTGAAAATTGACATGTATTCTTTCTTCACTTACAAAAATAAATAATATTGTGGGTTCAGGAATAGAAAATAAAATATTGGCAGAAATAGTTGAAAAAGAGATTTGGAATTGATCGTATCAAGACACCATAACAAAAATGAGTTAGACACTTAATTCAAGTGTTTATATTTAACACATTTGTTTAAGGATATACTCTGAATTCACCTGTTTTTTAGTCAAATGCTGTTCAGCTAATAATTTTATTAAATATTTAAGTCGCTATTTCTCAAGTGCACTGTGCTAAGATAGTAATTTGTGTCACACAAGGTGTATTACTGAATTCTCACATCAAAAAACGGATTCCAACTCTAATATTTTAATTACTGTTTAATAGCAGACAAAATCTGTCTTTTCTATTATCCTGTGTATTAACACAATACTCTTCTCTTTGGTGTTGAACAATCAACTAAACAAAAAATGGAAAGGTGTTTCCAGTCACACAGACTATAATAGATTTCTTCTTTAAAATGGTCAAATTATTATCATTCAGTTATTTATTGAAATATTGTTATACTTCAAGGTCATTATCTTTCTGACTCTATGGAATCAATTTGTAGATTCAATATGATAAATTTTCAGATTTAGAATACTGAATTGTATGCCTATTGATTACAAAACTCTTAAAATTTTTTTCAGAACATATTTCTTTGTTGTTGTTGTTATTGTTGTTGTTGTTGTTGTTTGAGTCAGAATCTCACTCTGTCACTCAAGCGGGAGTGCAGTAGCATGCTCATGGCCACCACAGCTTCGAACTGCTGCATTCAGGCAAACCTTCCCCTTCAGTCTTCCAAGTAAATGGAACCACAGTCACACGCCACCACACCTGACTAATTCTTTTATTTATTGTAGAGATGAGGTCTTGCCAAGTTGCCCAGGCTAGTCTCAATCAGAACATATTTCTAATAATAAGTAGATTTTTATATTGGCCTCTTATTAAACCATAGGTATTGGAAACAAAAAGTAGCTCAAAATTGAGGACTGGTAAATATTCAAAATACATAAAAATAGTTTCATATATATAATAACTCTACTTGCATATCTTTTATGTTTTACTTGTTACTTCATCATTAACATTCCCTAGCAGTCCACATTTCCACTATGGACATCTACAATTCTATCTATAGGAGAGCAATACAAGACTCACAGAACTTGAGCCCACTATAAGGAATTGTCTGGATTCCATAAGAATGCTTTATTTCACACAAGAAATTCACACTGTGCCTCGTGCACTCTCCGGGACCAGGCCATGATAGCACAGCACCATTTTGAGAGTGCCATTATAGCAGAGTCACCACCAGAGTGCATCCTATCCTCGGTTTCAATAGTCCCTGCATTTTCACATCTCCAAGGCCCTGCTGGTGTCCCATCACCTACTCAGAGGGCCATAGTTTCATGACACCAACTAGACCCAGTGATGTAGCCATGACCTCAGCACCTGAGTCCATGCAATTCCTCATGTCCCAGGGAACAGATGGTTCAGCAGAGTGGAAATACTGCCCCCAGGACAGAAGGAGCCAATGCACACACTCCCCAGAGCCTTAGATTCACCATGGAGTTTGCCGCCACCACTGGCAAGCCTGCCTTCTCTCATGGCAAAGTCACCCTGCATCCATGTGTCTACATGCACAGTCCTAGGACCAACCTGCCCAATATCTTCACCCCTTTATCCCCAGCAAAGCCATACAACAGCCTTCAAAATAAATGAATGAATGAATAAATACATAGAGAAATAAATAAACACAGTGTCACAGCTTAGGCCACTGAGTTGTTCTCAGACATTGAAGATGTTAATGACACTTGAATAAATTATACAGAGGCTAGACTACAATACTCACCCCAAACCAAAAGCCAAGGCATCCTACCCAATCACCATTACTAAATATATAAACAGAAAAAAGTCTCAATGAATGACGTGCTATGAAGTTGAAATAAGTGATTGGTCAATCAGATCTGCAAATACCAATGTAAAAAAAAAAAAACAACAAGATACATAAAACATCAAGGAAACATGTTACCAACAAAGGAACATAATAATTTTCCAGAAACAGACTTCCTGCAAAAAGAAACCCTTAAAATGCCAGGAAAAAAACATCCAAATCAAGATGTGAAGGAAACTCAGTAAGACACAAGAGAACACAGATAGATAATTTATTTATTTTTTAAAATTTTTCTTCTTTTTTTATTTTATTTTAGAGATGGGCGTACAATTCAGGTTTAGGTATACAAGTGGTCATTGTACAGGTAAAGTTTGGGCCTTCCTTTGGCCCCCACTTTGCCTGGTTTGCGAGCAGGTACCTTTAATGATGTTGTGCCCCCCACCTACCCACCACAGCAGTATTCCACTACTGCCAATTCTTTTCTTATAGTATTATGGAAAATGT
The DNA here is from genome assembly GCA_963574415.1 of Tarsius wallacei. Lineage (NCBI taxonomy): Eukaryota > Metazoa > Chordata > Mammalia > Primates > Tarsiidae > Tarsius > Tarsius wallacei. The sequence continues at coordinate 8,883 of CAUYQG010127753.1, forward strand.
TCAGGATCCACTTATGAGTGAGAATATGTGGTACTCTGTTCTTTGATTCTGTGATAGATCACTGCGCATGATCGACTCTAAATCCATCCAAGTTACTGCGAAGTCCATATGTTTGTCCCTTCTCTATGGTTGTGTAATATTGCACTGTGTATATGTACCACATTTTTTTATATCCAGTCCAGTTTTGATGGGCAACATGGGTGGTTCCATGTTTTTGCTATAGTGTATAGTGCTGCAATAAACATGCGTGTGCAGGTGTCTTCTTTGTAGAATGATTTGCGTTCCTCTGGATATATTCCCAATAGGGGAATTGCTGGGTCATATGGAGGGTCAATTTCTAGTTCTTTCAGAAATTGCCACACTCTTTCCAAAGAGGTTGCACTAGTTTGCATTCTCACCAGCAGTGTAGAAGTGTTCCTTTTTCTCTGCATTCTTGCCAGCATCTTTTGGTGTCTGTTTTATTAATGATGGCCATTCTTACTGGGGTGAAGTGGTATTTCAGTGTGGTTTTGATTCACATTTCTCTGATAATTAGGGAGGTTGAGCACTTTTTCATGTGTCTGTTGGCTGCCTGCATATTCTATTTTGAGAAATGTCTATTCATGTCTTTTGCCCACTTTTTGCGGGGGAGAGGGTTGATGTCTCACTCTTGTCGCCCAGGCTGGACGTGCAGCCTCAACCTATTGAACTTAAGTGATCCTTCTGCCTCAAGACTTCCAAGTAGCTGGAACTACAGATGCATGCCACTACTTCCAGCTAGTTTTTTTGTGATTTTTTATTGTAAAGAAGAGGTCTCACCAAGTTGCCCAGGCTGTTCTCAAACCCCAGTTTGCCCACTTTTTAAAGGGACTGTTTATTTTTTCTTTTTCCTTTTGGCATGTTTGAGTTCCTTGTAGATCCTTGATGTTAGGCCTTTGTCAGATATACAGTTGACAATTTTTTTTTCCCATTCTGTGAGCTGTCTCCCCACTCTCTTGATGGTTTGGGCTTTGTAGAAGCTTTTCATTTTAATGAGGTCCCACTTGTCTATATTATCTCTTATGGCATGGGCACTAGGGGTTTTGATCAGAAATTGGTTGCCAGTTCCAATATCCATAAGAGTGTCTCCTGCATTTTCTAAAGATCTTTTAATTTGAGGTTTTACATTTAGGTCTTTGATCCATTTAGAGTTGATTTTTGTGTGTGGTGATAGGTAGGGATCCTGATTCGATCTTCTGCATGTGATCAGTCAGTTTTCCCAGCATCATTTATTGAATAGGTTCTTCTTTCCCCAGTCATTGTTTGTCAAAGATGAGTCAATTGAGAAATTGAGGTTTTGCTTCCGAAGTCTCTATTCTGTTCCATTGGACCATATGCCTATTCTTGTACCAATACCAGACTGTTTTGATCAGTATAGCCTTATAATAAAGTTTAGAATTTCATTCTAAAGACACACATATACTAAAATTGAAAGGATGGGAAAGAAAAATTCCATGTAAACAGAAGCCCAAAGTGAGCAGAAGTAGCAGTACTTACAGGGGGTGAAAAATAGTCAAAACAATAGTTAAAACACATAAAAAGGAAATAAGTCACTATATAATGAAAAATGATAAATTCAGCAAGAGAACTTAAATATATAAAGCAAATATTATTAGAGCTAATGGGAAAGATAAATCCAAATACAATAATAGTTGGAGAATTCAACATTTCACTCTTAACATTTAACAGATTATCTAGGCAGAAAATCAACAAAGAAACATCAGGGTGTGGTGCTTCATGCCTGGAATCCCTGCCAACTTTGGAAGGTTGAGACAGGAGGATCACCTGAGGCCAAGAGTTCAAAACAAAAACATCAGATCAAATATACATTTGCAGAATACTTTACTTTATCCAGTAGCTATAGAATTCACACTCTTCTCATCAGCTCATGGAATATTCTTCAGAATACCCCATATGTTAAGCTACAAAACTTGTATCAGCAAGTTTTTATATTGTGCCTTTTCAGACTACAAAGTAATAAAGCTAGAAATCAATAACAAAAAGAACTTGGAAAACTAAACAATGCTTGAAAATTAAACAACATGCTCCTGAACAACAAGTGGGTCAAGAAAATAATTAAGAAAAAAGTTAAAAATATATTGAAACAAATGAAAATAGAAACACAATATACAAAAACCATGGCTTACTACTACAGTAAAAGTAGTAAGAGGCCCAATTATGGCAACAAAAACCTATATCAAAAAGTAGAAAGATTTCAAATAATCAAATGAAGTACTTCAAGGAACTAGAAAAGCAAGGACTAACCAAACTCAAAAAGTAGTAAAAGGGAAAAAAAAAAATCAAAGCAAAACTAAACAAAATCAAATTTTTAAAAAATTGCAAAAGCTTAACAAAAAAGTTGGTTTATGAGCAAATAAGCCAAATCAGCAAGTCATTAGCTAGTCCAAGAAAATAAGAGAGAAGACCCAAATAAATAAAATCAGAAATAAAAAAGAAGATATTACCACTGATAGCAAAAAAAAAAAATATATATATATATATATATTTATATATATATATACACACACAAAAGATTGTTAGAAACTATTACTAACCACTATGTGGAAAACTTGGAAAATTAGAATGAATAATTTCTTGGGCTCATATGGCATCAGCCTATTGAAATGAGAGTGAGAAATCCTTCAAGAAGAACCAGTCCCAACTATTTTCTAACTGCAACTGAATGAGTGACCTTAAGCAAGAATCACATGTCCAGTGAACTTCAAAATTGTGAGAGATGCTAACAAAATAATTCTTTTTGTTTGAAGCTACTGGGTTTTAGGTGGTTTGTTATATAAAAACAAATAATTGCAATACACTATAATAGCTTTTATTCTTGCATGTAGTAATTTCAGCCTGACATCTATTTTTATGTGTTCACTTTAACTTCCTTAACCATGCTACATTTCTTTTCTTATTTAAAGTTTAAGGAAAATATGGTCTTGTACTAATAATGTTATCTATAAATAGTCCTATATACAACTTTTCAACTTATGCAATAAAATGTTTTAAAAGAAATTTGAATACTTAGCACATCAGTGAAACTAGTAATACAAGTGCCAATATGATATGAAATTATCACTATATGATATGATATAAAATTTTTATTATAACATGGTGAAGATAATTGCATATATTAACCAATCTTTAGTATTAGCAAGGCCAGAGAAGCAGAATAATTTTTTTAAAAAGAGAAAGAGAAGAAAAAAATTTATTTTTCAGGTACTTCACTCCTTTTTCCTTTCTCAGAAAATCTTTTTTCCTTAAAACTTTTTATTTGTATTCAAATAAAACTTTTGGGTCAATATTATCATTATTTTTCCCATGTAGTTTATCTGTGTGATTTGTATATCTATAATCTGTTTTTTAATTGCTGCATACTATTTATTATAATGTATTTATTGTAATTTTTATTGTAAACGTTATATTTATGTTGGTTTTATGTTTGAGCTTTTATGAATTTTACTGATGTTTTGTTCTTTTAATGTCTTTGGGTACATTCACAAGTGTATACCAGTGAGTGAATTACTGGGTCATATTTTCATTTTGCTACATAGTTTTGCAAAGCAGTTAGCAGACTGATACTCTTGTTGCAGTGTATGAGAATTTGAGTTGCTATACATTCTTGACAATAGTTGATATTGTTGGTCTTAGTTTTAATGATGCTGGTAGTAATATGTATTCAACTTTTAATTTTTATTCATCTGATAGCTAACTATAATGACCATCTATTTATACGTTACTTAGTCATACGGCTATACTCTTTTGTAAAGTCTATGTTAAGTGTATTACCTATTTGTATTTTGGTAGTCTTGTCTGCATTTTTCTGGGGTTTTTTTGAGTCTATTAATAATCATATATGAGTTCTGTGTATGATATGTGAGTGGCAAATATCTTCCCTCACCAATAAGACTTTCATTTTTATGGTATCTTTGAATATTAAATTCTTAAGTTTAATTAATCTATTTCATTAATAACTTATTAGCGCTATGACTTCTGTCCTAAGATATTTTCCCATGCTTTTTATTTTCATTTTAAAATTTTTTTGTTTGTCTCTCAAATCCCTCATTTTGATTTCTAAACACATTGTGCAACTCGTCTTTCACGTTTTAAAAATATTTCTCTGGGTATTATCTAAAGAATATAAAATAGGATTGAAGTCCTTTATGAAGTTGTTAGTGGTGTAGATGAGATATAATCATCACAAAGACCAAGATGGTAGCAAAGAAATTAAAGGAAGTAGACTGAAATGGACAAAACTTTGGAGTAGGAGGGATTTGCTACTTGGTTGGAAATGGAATTGAATATAAGAACTGGTTGAATATTATATCCATTTGGGTCTGCTTTATTTTGTTATTTATTTATTTATTTTGCCTGAGAATCTGTGACTTAATAATGTGAGAAATACAAGGAGTGGTTATTATAAGTAACAAGTTTTGTTTAGGATATGTTAAGCCTTGTAGTAAATATCAGTAGATCATTACATATATAAAGCAGAAATCCACAGAAAAGTCTAAACTTGAAGACAGAATTTGCAATTTACCAGCATTTTAATGATATAGAATAGAGCCAAGTTCGAATTTGAAGGCTTTCCAACATCTAGAGTTTCAGTAGTAGAGAAAGAAGCGGCAACAGAGTAAGAAATATCCATAGGGTAAAAAATAAAGCCGAAGAACATGCATTAACAAAAATTTAGAGAAAAAAAGTGCTTCAAAAAAAGCAAGTGATTGACATATGGAATGATACCAAAAGATTGTCTTAAGATGAGAAGTTGAAAGTTTTAGTTGGTTGGTGAGAACAGAAAGAAAATTAGAGAAAAGTGAGAATAAATGGAACTGAAAAATATTATAACAAGTAGAGGCAATTCTTCATAAAAGATTTCGTACATTTTTTGAGAAGTGGCTTTAAGTCATAGAGTGGTATCTAAAAGTTTAAAATTTTCTTTTTTGATAAAGGTAAAAATAAATAAAGATTTTAAGTCATGGGTATCATGTTGAGTGAAAGAGATGAGAGATGGTGAATAAAGCAGAACTGAAGCAAAGTCCTTGAGAAAAAAAATTGTCCAGCATGCAAAGTACAAGGTAAAGTACTGGTCTTTGAGAAGAACAAAAAATATTTTTTCATTGTAACAGGAAGGGTATTGGATAATTTGGTTATTGAAACAAGTCTCTATGTAGATTGATGGGTGAAATGATGAAGTGTTTTCTATGTGCTATTCCTCTCCTCAGTGATGACTAATACAAGTCCATTGCCTTCAAATGAGTTAGTAGAAAGAAAGGCTTAGAGTTTTAAGGAAGAAAGGAGACAGCCATTAGCTTGAAGGCTGAGAAAGGGAATTTACTGAACCCACACTAAGCTGTTCAGGAAGTAATAAGTGATTATTTGAGGTTTATGCTTTAAAGTAAAATTAAAATACTCATCCTGGTTTTATAATATTTGTTGTCATGTCCAATTGCTTGGGTATATGCCGAAAGAATTTGAATAGATAAAACATGAGTTCTACTAGGCTTTCAGATTTGCTAACCAACATAAGAAAATGAGAGCAGCATAGTTAATTAGACTGACTTGCAAATGACTGACTGTGATGATGGACCAAGAGTATGGAGTGATGGGGAGATAAAGCAAAAACGTCCATTGGGAACAGTGGAATAGGGTCTTAATATGATTAATAAAATACATTTGCATGATATATAGTAGGAGAAAACTTGTATCTGGAATTTTCTTTTGTATACAAATACTTTGTAAGTTTTTATATATTATATGATTTCAAATGAAATATAATTTGTAAGAAAGGTAAAAGTTTTGTATGAACTGAATTAATGCTTTTTAAAAATCAAGCAGAAGCCATGCAGACATGAAGTGCATTGCTGGATACAGCATGGTATAGGTGTTCAAACTGAGGAAATAACTTCTACCTTATATTGAAAACTACAGGACTTCCTTTTTGCCTTTAAAAGATGCAGGCTGCAGTCATAAAGAAGGACAAAATTATGAACTTCACAGCAACTTGGATGAACTTAGAGGCTATAATACTGAGTGATCTATCACAGAAACAAAGAACCGAGTATCACATGTTCTCTCTCATAAACGAACCTTGAACAACTATCATAATACTGTAAGAAAGGGATTGGCAGTAGTGGGAAACTGCCAGGGAAGGGGGGACACACCTCATCAACAAGGATATCTGCATAATGAACATTTGTATACCTAACTCTGAATTGTACTCCATATATTTAAAATAAAAAATGTATATAAAAAAGATTGTGCATGAGGTAGAGTCTCCTATTATGTCAGTATTTAAAATTACATAGCAAAAAATAAAAATCTAACATAGTAATTGACAGAATACATGTTATTCAATCACGAAAGATCAATCCTAGTAAATATGTTTAGGTAGTATAAGAATTGTCATACATAATTGGCTACTTTCTTATCTTTGATCTTTGTGTAATTTTCATTATCTTGCTCTTTTTATTTTAATAAATATTTACAATTATGCATACATTTTATTTCACCTATAGATATCCAGATTATAGTTTCAAAAAAAAGTAACTGATATTTTAAACATGCTTATGGCAAATTATAGAATATTGTATACTCAAACCATCATCTGAGGACCAACAACAATACTATTTCCTTTATTTGGATAATGTCCTTATTCATTCATAATATATTTTAAGTCATATGGATGTTTAAATTATCTACTGAAAGATTAGGAACTATATAATATGGCAAAGTGCAAAAAAATCACAAGGTTTCACCCAATAATCTAGGTTATAACTAAGTGATCAAATAATTTATTAAACAATTCAAGACAATGCTGGGAGTAAAAAGAGGTTCTGTAAAAATTTATCACAGAATAATAGCATAAACTTAAAATCTCCCAGGTAATCTGAGTTGTATACTCAATCTAGTTATAATTCTTATTCTCCTCACATCTGATGGCCTTTTGCATTTATTTATCTTCTTGTTTCAATTTTTATAATTGAGAAATGCAGTGTGGTACAGATAAATATTCTACATGTGGATAAATATATACTATATGCATGGTTATATGTTGGGTTAAGACTGCAATAATAAATAATACCTGAAGTATCATTCAAAGAGACTGTCCTTTGTAAAAGAAGGCAAGCCATGTACACAGTTGGCTCAACACCGGGTAGAGTGGAGAGTGCCATTCTAGAACTGGATCATATTCTCTCTCCTGTCAATAGCTGCTCTCATCATCAAGACTGACTTCAAGAAGCTTATCTTAAAGGGCCGTGACTTCTACCACGGCAACCTGTACTCAGTGACCACGTTTCAGACCTTGTCAGTACCTGGATCTCTTTTTTTTTTTTTAATTTTAAAGATGTGGGGTACACGTTAGGATTAGGTACATAAGTGGTCTACATGCAGGTGAAGTTTGAACCTAGTACTGGTCCTC
>CAUYQG010127760.1:0-10678 GCA_963574415.1 Tarsius wallacei
TGTCTGTAATTTGTAACTAGTAGGAAACTGACATAAACTTCCTATGGCTTATAACTGACATGGAATTGGCACAGAAGAAAACAAAAACAGGCTAAAAGTCAGCACTCCCTACCTTCCAGTGCATCTCCCTCCTGGAGATCATATTTCCTTGCCTACATGGGGCATGGAAACCTCCAGCTATCTGATCTAAGGATTCTACAGGGATGGGGGTCTCAGAAAATGAATCTGAGTCTGGGATGGCTGAAATACTTGCATGGCCATCATCCTGACATGGAACTATTGTACTTAGAAGGCACAGACTTAGCCAGGTTTGGTGGCTCAACCTGTAATCCTGCGCTTTGGGAGGCTGAGGTGAGTGGATTGCCTAAGCCCACGGGTTCAAGACCCGCCTGGTCAACTTGGCGAGACCTAATCTCTACAATAAATTAAAAATCAGCCGGGCGTGGTAGCACACGCCTGTAATTCCAGCTACTCGGAAGACTGAGGTGGAAGGATCTCCGGAGTCCAGCAGGTCGAGGCTGCAGTGGCCGGGAGCTGCCACTGCACTCTAGTCTGGGCAACAGAGTGAGACTCCAACTCAAAAAAAAAAAAAAGGCACAGACTTGACAAGCAAGTTAAGTATGCATGGGCCAAAGATTAAAAGCAGTAGAATGGCAGCTAATGGGTCTAGATATGGTAAAGACCAGGTGACACTTAGCTGACTAGCTGACCAGATGTAATTAGGATCAATGCTTTGGAGCTGGTCATCTGGCTATTCCTTTTTGTACTTGTTCTCATCTTTACTTGTGCCCCACCAGGCACACTTATAAGCAATTGCTTTCAATGTGAAAATTTTACTTTTCTTAATGTTGCTCAATATAATAACTCTTTGGGTTAATGGGAACAAAACTCTATAATAAATATTTCTAGAATTATAGCAATATATGCCCACAAATATGCAACAAAGTAGCTGTTCATATTTTATGTAAATTCCAACTTGTCCAGAATTTTTAATGTAAGTACGGTAAGTTTTATTTAATAACAGCACAGACACCACCTTGCTCTGCCAATAGAAAATCTAAGGGCAACCTATTGTCAAGGACTACATTTACCAAAGAGTCTAGAGATTCTCAGATATTATTTAATGCTTGGCTCATTTGAGGGCTTAAACATCTGTGGTTTGGGTTAGTTTTCTTAAGGTTGACTCATGACATATAAAACCATCCAAGGAACTGCCAATCCTATAGCTGAACCCATTCCTGTTAGGATAAGTCTAATTGTTCTTTTGCTTCATTGGTGAGTAATGGTATAGAGGGTAACACCTATTCCTTTTGGCCCCATGAACCCTACTGTGCATTTGCCTTGGACTTGTGTCTTGTCAATACAGGAGTATGCACTGGCCCTAGGGGCATTTGGAAAGTTGAGGAAGGACTTCCTTTGTAAGGTGTATTGTCTCTAGTGTCACATAAAAACATGTATCTGGAGAGTGTGCAGACATAACGTGGCTGGTTGTTGTTAAGCCATGTGATTAACTGCTTACCCCAAGGAGGGGAGCCATGGTATTTGGGAGTGAGTAGCCCTCCAATGAGAATGGAACTGAGTCCTGTAGGGGCCTTATTCGTGGGGGCCTTAAACAAGACTCTACATGACACATCTTCTGGGCTTCTCCAAACTTTACGGTTGTTTTTGTGACCTTGTCCCTTTAGTTTGTGTAGATCTGAGTTTCCAATTGGAAACCAATGGGTTGGGTTAGGTTGGCACTTGTGAGAGGTGTCAAAAAAGTTAAGAAAAAGTTTGTAGGAGCTGGGAGATTTCCATAAATAGAGCAATATGGTTACAATATTCATGTGGACAGGGGTATCAGGAAGAATTGAAGGAAGAACAATAAAAGTAGTAGACTGATGCTGTCAGAGATGACATTAAACCTGGGAGTGAATCAGAGCAGTTTATAAACTGTCTCAATATGCGACTGCTTCCAGCTCTATTCAAAAGCAGCGGTGGGGGGCCTGATGGGTTGGGTCTCCACATACACAACTAACCCTATTCCAGTGTCTTGCCTCATCATAATTAAAGATAAACAAGAGCACATAGCAGGGAAAAGACTGCCAAAATGTGTTGCAAAAGGAAAAATAAATAGTTGCTCTCCAAAGCAGAATGGAAAAGGGGGAGAATGAGATCACCTGGGGTGAAACAAAAGTCTGATGTCCAAAAGTTTAGCCACTACATGGCTGGGCGATACTCTAGCTGCCTCCACAAGTTTCCTGTCAGAGGAAATCTGGAAATCTCTTCATTTACTCAATATAGGCACAAGTCATCTCACTTCTGTAAATTCCCTGTTAAGTGAGCTGGGAGTCTGGCCATAGAAAACCAGTAATTCCAGACTGAAGGGAGTTTGATCTAAACGTTCTTGGGCAGCCATGAAAACGAATGCAAGAAAGACAGAAAAGCAGGGGTCACCAACCTATCCTATGATGGGGATCTTTGTGAACAGTCTCCTGGCTAGCTCACCACAAAAATGATGACGGTGGACTAAGGAGGATCATCTCAGTGAAAGACAGCATTCCCCAGTTAGGTCCAGCACACTGTCACAACTGATTCCTTGGGGAGTTGAAAGTCTTTACCCAAGATATATGATCCTTAACCTGTAATGATGCTGGCAGGTTTGAGAAAGATCACCTCAGTGAGAGAGAAAGAGTAGTTACAAATCACAGGAAGTTGTTAATCTCTTAACCTCTTAACCTCCAGCTCAGTACAGCAATTTCCCTGCATTCAAACTTTAAAGTTGTGAAATTTCAAAGATGTGAACATGCATTCATGTGTTTCGTGTACATTGTCATGTGTGTGCATCCTCCACAAGTGGCTGTGCTTTTGTGTACTCTATTGTACAGTACTGAACAAAATATGGTAGTATAGTATCTTTATTTCAAGCCCAGGATGTCTGGAAGCAAGTGTATTAAAAATAAAAGTATTAAAACCTATTATAGTACAGCACTATATAGCTGATTGTGTTAGTTGGGGACATAGGCTAACTCTGTTGGACTTAGGAACATATTGGACTTATGAATACATTCTTAGAATAGAACTCACTTGTACGTAGGGGACTTATTCTAATTCTCCATTTCTCCCACCCCATGTGTGAGCTAGCTAGTCTGCCTAGCTCACTTCTAGCTCATCATTGTTACAGTATATCCATTATTTACTTTTTTTAACCTCTGACTTTATTTATTCAAATTATTCAACATTATTATTTCATTATTACTGTTTTTTTTTCTCATTTTCCCTCTTTTCAAAAATCCTTTTTTTGGCAGTGTCTTTTTTTATTTTAAAGATGTGGGTTACCAAACTTTACTTGTACATTATTTACTTTTATATTGAAATATCTTCAAACTTAGAGAAGTCTTGCAAAGCACTCACATGTGCGTATGTGTGCACACATGCACACACACACAGAAAGATTCTTGTATGCAGGTCACACAGATTAACTGATGGTAAGATTTTGCAACATTTGCTAGGTCATCTCTCACTCATTCTTTCTCATATATATCAATTCTTTCCCTAACCATTTGAAAATAATTTGTAGACATCATTCTTTTTTATTCCTTATAACTTGGGTGTGTTTGTTCTAAGAACAAGGATATATCCTATATAAGCAGAGTCAATTATAGGAATCAGGGACTCTAACAGTGATACAGTATCATTATCTAAATCCATGCTGCATATTCAAATGTAACCAACTGTCCCAATAATATAATTATAGTATGTATGTGTATGTGTGGTCCAGGATTCAAATTATCCTTAGCTAGCATGTTTCTTTAACCTGGAATATGTACTCATCTTTTCTTTGTTTTTCATAACAAGTTGACAGCTGAATATAGGTAATTATTTTGTAGAATATCCCTTGATTGGGGTTTATATAATGTGATTTCATGAATGTAATCAGGTCTAGAGTTTATGTTGAAAATATGCCCACATTGAAAAAGAAGGGGGAAAGTAAAACTACAGTAGAAAAATCTAAAGAACATGATCTCTGATGACCAAGGTTAACATCATTAGTGATTGGCCATGTAGATAGTAAGTATCCCTGACATGATGTGATAATGATGGTATTCTACCTCTATGATCTTCCTCTCCAAAACTCATGACATCTTTTATTGGAAGAGAAAAGTCATTCAATAAATCCCTGTGGAAAGACATTGCATAAGATACCTGAGCAGTACTCCTGAATACTGTCAAGGCATGTAAAAAAAAAAAAAACCAGAAAAGTGTGAGAATTGGAAATTCTTAGTATTATGAAACTGCTCTAAAATTAAATTTTATTAAAAATATTTGTTTAAATATGCACACATTTATTTGTATGTCCTTGTGTTTGTTATTGAATTTCCATTTCACTCCCATATATGCAAACTCAGATTACCCAATAGAATGTTCTCTGAATGTGTTCACAGTTGCTCAATATTATCACTGTTTTGACTGATGATTACAATATCGAATTCTCTTTACCAGCCAGTAAACTTCACAACAAACAGATAACGGACTGGGAAGAGGTTAATGATTATTTTATTTTCGCTATAAAATCTGATCTTCCCTCAGCTGTCACGATCTTCACTGGTGGCTGCAGCTGAAACCCTAACACCAAGGCACAAATAGCTCATTGTCATGTCGAATGACTTCTTGTGGTTTGCAGGGATACCTTTCCCTCATGTGGGTTACAAAGTTGAAATCCTTAAAAAATTACGTGATGAGTTTGTGGTAAAGGATGAAGATGTGGTAACACTGACTTACCCCAAATCAGGTAAGGAGACAGAATAATAAACTGAGAAAGGCTGTGGTTGTGTTCCTCACTGATTCAGTAGGTGATTTGAGAGAGTTCTAGATGACAGACAACATACAATGCTTTGCTAAGAATGGAGAAATACCTAATACCATTTGTGTTCAGAGAAAAGGATTTAGTCAGGGAATTAAAAGTTCATGGGGGATAATCTAAGGTATTAGGAGAATGCATAGGAGTGAATTCTAAGGCAGATCAAGGCTTTTTTTTTTTTTGTGAGCAGGGGCACTGGAAGAGGATGGCAGTGAAGTCCTAACAGAAGAAATGGCCTCTCAATAAAAATAAAAATAAATGTGAAATTACTTAGTGAAGAAGGAAGTTTTCAGATAGGTGAATCATCATGGAAGATGGTCAGGAACTGAAAAAGATTCTGGCAAATTCAAGAGACTGAAAGATGTGTATCATATTTCTATGAGAGTGGGGCAGGAGAGGGGAGGCAAGAGCAAAGTGGATGAGGATTGAGGCCAAAAACATTGGTAGCAGTATGGCCCTGAGAAGTAATGAGCAATGGGATTTTTTCTTTTCTTTTTTTTAATTTTAATTTTAAAATTGTGGGGTACAATTTGGGGTTAGGTATACAAATATTCATTATGCAGCTACCCTTGTTGATGAGGTGTGTCCCCCCTTTCCCAGGCCAATATCAACTACTGTCAATCCCACCTTTCCACCCCTTCCCCCCTGCAGTTTCCTGCTACTGTCAATCCTTTTCTTATAGTATTATGGTAGTTGTTCAAGGTCCATTTATGAGTGAGAAAAAGTGATACTCAGATCTTTGTTTCTGTGAAAGATCACTCAGTATTATAAACTCTAATTCCACCCAGGTTGCTGCGAAGTTTATGATTTTCTTCTTCTTTATGACTGTGTAATATTTCATTGTGTATATGTAACACATTATAAAAATTCAGTACTCTTTTGATGGGCAACACATTTGGTTCCATGTTCTTGTTATTGTGAACAATGCTGCGATAAACATATGTGTGCTGGTATCTTTTTTATAGAGTGATTTGAGTTCTTCTGGGAATATTCCAGTAGAGGGATTGCAGGGTCATATGGAAGGTCAATTTTTAGAACTTTTAGGAATCACCACACTGATTTTCACAGAGACTGTACTAGTTTACACTCCCACCAGCAGTATAGAAGTGTTCCCTTTTCACCATATCCTCTCCAGCATCTGTTATTTTTTGAGTTATTGATGATGACCATTCTGATTGGAGTTAGGTGGTATCTCAGTGTAGTTTTAATTTGCATCTCCCTGATGACTAGTGAGGCTGAACATTTTTTCATGTATCTGTTGGCTGCTCATATGTCTTCTTTTGAGAAGTGTCTACTCATATCTTTGACCCATTTTGTAATGGGGCTGTTTTTTTTTTCTTTTCAGCACATTTGAGTTCCTTGTAGATCCTAGATGTGTTAGGCCTTTGTCAGACATGGAGTTGGCAAATACTTTTTCCCAGTCTGTGGGCTGTCTCGCTGCAATCTTGATGGTATCTTTGGCTTTGCAGAAGCTTGTCAGTTTAATGAGGTTCCAATTGTCTATCTTATCTCTTATGGCATGGGCACTTGGGGTTTTAATCAGGAATTGGTTGCAGTTCCAATTTTCATAAGGGTGTCTCCTGCATTTTCCATGGTTCTTACAGTTTGAGGTCTTATGTTTAGGTCTCTGATCCCATTTAGAGCTGAATTTTGTGTATGGAGATATGTAGGAGTCCTGTTTCAATTTTCTGCATGTGGTCAGCCAGTTTTCCCAGCACCATTTACTGAATAGGTTCTTCTCTCCCCAGTAGGGGATGGTGGAGGCTTTGTCGAAGATGAGTTGGTCAAGAAATTGAGGTTTTGTTTTTGGAATCTCAATTCTATTCCATTGGTCTTTATGCCTGTTCTTGTACCAATACCAGGCTGTTTTGATTATTGTAGCTTTATAATAAAATTTAAAGTCAGGGAGTGTAATACCTCCTGCTTTTTTTTTTTCCTGGGGATTGTTTTGGCTATTCTTGGTTATTTATGTTTCCATATGAATTCCTGTATTGTTTTTTCTAGGTCTGAGAAGAATGTTGCTAGTAACTTAATGGGTATTATGTTAAATCTGTAGATTGCCTTAGGTAGATTGGACATCTTAACAATGTTGATTATTCCAATCCATGAGCATGGAATGTTTTCCACTTGTTTGTGTCATCTTTGATTTCTTTGAGCAGTGTTTTGTGGTTTTCATTATAAAGGTCTTTCACATCTCTGGTTAGGAAGATGTCAAGGTATTTCATTTTTTGTGTCTATTGTGAATGGAATTGTGCTTTTTTTTTGGTTTTCTGTTTGTTTATTATTGGTGTATAGAAATGTGATTGTCTTTTGCACATTTATTTTATATCCCGAGACTTTGCTAAAGTCCCTTATTAGTGCAAGGAGGTTTTTGACAGATTCTCTTGGGTTTTCGAGATATAGAATCATGTCATCTGCAAAGAGGGATAAATTGATTTCCTCTTTTCCTGTTTGGGTACCCCTGATTGCCTTTTCTTCTCTGATTGCTCTAGAACTTTCAAAACTATGTTGAACAGGAGGGGTAAGAGTGGGCATCTTTGTGTTGTTCCAGTTTTTAGGGGAAATGGTTCCAATTTTTTTCTGTTTAGGAGTATGCTGTTGGTGGGTTTTTCATAGATGGCTCTTACTATTTTGAGGTATGTTTCACCTATGCCTAGATGTTCGAGGGTTTTTATCAAGGGGTGCTGTATTTTATCAAAAGCTTTTTCTGCATCTAATGATATAATCATGTGGTTTTTGTTTTTAAATCTGTTGATGTATTTAATTATGCTTACAGTCTTGCAAATGTTGATCCAGTCTTGCATCCTGGGGATGAAGTCTACTTGGTCGTGATGGATGATTTTTGAGATGTGTTGTTGAATCCAGCTTGCTAGGATCTTGTTGAGAATTTTAGCATCTATGTTCATCAAAGATATTGGCCTGCAGTTCTCTTTACCTGGCGTGGGTATCAATGTGATGTTAGCTTCATAAAATGATTTGGGGAGAGTTCCATCTTTCTATTTCAAGTTTGTTTCCATATAAGTGTACATAGTAGCCTCTGATAATCTTTTGTATTTCTTCTGTGTCAGATGTGACTTCATCTTTAGTATTTCTGATTGTGTTTATTTGGGCTTTTTCTCTGTTTTTCTTGGTCAGTCTAGCTAGGGGACACCAATATTGTTTATCTTTTCAAAGAACCAGCTTTTTGTTTCATCGTTTTTTTTAGTATTATCTGTTTGTCTTCTATGTCCCAGATTTGAGCTTTTATTTTGGTGCTCTGGATTCTTCTGCTGAAGTTAGGGTTTTGATGGTCTTGCTTTTCCAGCTTCCTTAGATGATTTGTTAGGCTGTTAACTTGTGATCTTTCCATTTTTTTTCTTGTGCATTTGTAGAGATATGAATTCCCCTCTTACTACTGCTTTCATGGAATCCCAGAGATTTTGGTAAGATGTTTCTTCATTTTCATTTGTTTCTAGGTATCTTTTAATCTCTGTTTTGATTTCCATGTTTACCCAGGAGTTGCTTAGCATCATGCTGTTTGGTGTCCATGTCTTTGTGGGTTTTGGAGGCACCTTGTTGGTGTTGATTTTTATTTTTATTCCACTGTGGTCTAAGAAGGTGCATGGCAAAATTTCAATCTTATGAAATTTGTTCATGCTTGATTTATGGCCAAGGATGTGGTTGATCTTAGAGTATGTTCCATGTGGTGATGAGTAGAATGTATATTCTGTGGTCATTGGGTAGAGTGTTCTATAGGTATTAAGTAAGTCTGGTCAAGAGTCACACAGGTTCCAGATCTCCTTGCTGATTTTTTGTCCTGATGATCTGTCTAGGGTTGTGAGTGGGATATTAAAGTCCCCAGCTATGATAGTGTTATTGTCAATATATTTTTTAAGTTTGCCTAGAAGCTGCTTTATGAAAGTTGGTGCTCCTATGTTGGGTGCATATATGTTTAGGATGAGTATTTCTTATTGATAGATTGAACCTTTTATCTTTATGTAGTGACCTTCTTTATCCTTTCCTTTTTTTTTTTTTTTTGAGTTTGAGTCTCACTCAGTCACCCAGACTGGAGTGCATTGGCCGCTCCCGGCTACCGCAGCCTCGACCTGCTCTGCTCCGGCGATCCTTCCACCTCAGCCTTCCATGTAGCTGGAACTACAGGTGTGCACTACCACGCCTGGCTAATTTTTTTGATTTATTGTAGAGATGAGGTCTCGCCAAGTTGCCCAGGTAGGTCTTGAACCCTCGGGCTCAGGGAATTCACTCACCTCGGCCTCCCAAATTGCAGGATTATAGGCTGAGCCCCTGAGTCCGGCTACCCTTTTTAACTTTTGATAGCCTAAAGGGTATTTTTTCAGAAATTAAGATTGCAACTCCTGCTTTCTTTTGTGGTCCATTCGCCTGAAATTTTGCTTCCCATCCTTTTACTTTGAGTCTGTGTGTGTCCTTTCTGGTGAGATGAGTCTTTTGGAGACAATATATTGTTGCCTCATGTTATTTTATCCATTTTGCCATTCTGTATCTTTTCATTCGTGCATTTAGTCCATTCACATTCAGGCTAATTATTGAAATGTGAGGGTTTATCCTTGTCATGAAGTTCTTATAGAGTTATTGTTGCTCCTGTTTGTTGTCTTTCTTTTGATTTTTGGTTGATTCATTTGTGTTTTTAATCTTTTTCCTATACTCTTGTGAAGAACATTGTCATTCTTTTTTCCTTTTCTTCTGGTTTAATACTTAAGTGTTTCTTGTAGAGGTGGTCTGGAGGCAGCCTAAGTTCTTAGGGATTGGATGTCTGGGAAAGATTTTAATTCTCCCTCACTCAGTAGGTTATTCTTGGTTAAAATTGTTTATCTTTGAGAACTTTGAAGACTGGGCTCCAAGTTCTCCTGGCCTGAAGTGTTTCTGTAGATAAATCTGCTGCTATTCTAATTGGTCTCCCTGGTAGGCAGTCTGACCTTTTCCTCTTGCTGCCTTTAGAATATTTTTCTTTTATACCTACTTTGTTTAGGCAAATTATTGTGTGTCTGGGAATTGGTCTTCTCATTTGTTGTCTTGCAGGGATTCTCTGAATCTCTTGTGTTTGAATGATAACATCACTGGTGAGATGAGGGAAGTTTTCTTGAATAATTTCATGGAATGTTTGTTCCAGGATGGTCTCTGTCTCTCTTTCTGCCTCAGGAAGTCCAGTCACTCTCAGGATCAGTTTCTTGAAGTAATCGCTCATCTCTTGAAGGTTTTTTTTTTTTTTTTTTTTTGTCTTTTAAAGCTTCTTTCCTATGCTTTTGACAGTTTGGGTTAGTTCTATATTTTGGTCCTCAAGCTCTGAGATTCTTTCTTCTGCTTGGCTAATTCCGCTTTCCATGCTTATTAGTTTGTTATTTATTTCAATCACAGTATTCTTTACTACTGTTATCTCAGTTATCAACTCCTTCCTATTTTCCTCTTGTCTCTCCTCAATTCTCTTTATTCTCTCTATTAATGTTTGATGTCTGGGTTTGTACTGTGTGACCAGTCATTCTGAGAGCTCTTCATTGTTTGCATTCTGAAGTCTGTTTTCTCAGTGTCTGACCTCCCAGGGTCTGTGTGAGTGAGACCTATATTCTTCTTTTGGTTTTTCTTCTTTTGTGTAGATTTTCCTTCCCACTTTTTCCTTTTTTCACCATCTTCTTTAATTCTGTTTTTCAGGGGTGATGGTATTGCTTTTACTTCTGTTTGCTAAATCTCCTATTCTTCCTTATGTGAATTCTCTGGCTTTGTTCAATTCTGAAGCTGGACTGTAGGTTGGGGGCTATACTTTTTGCAGTTTTGAGATTTAATTGAGGGGGCAGCTGTGATTCAAAATCTATCTGTGGATCCCAG
>CAUYQG010127762.1:0-29624 GCA_963574415.1 Tarsius wallacei
AACACCTTTTTTGTAGTCACTTAACAGGATTAATTTATATGATCCCTTTACTTTCCTCTGGGAAAAAGGTTGGTACAGTCCCAGTTTAGATATAACTTGAGAGAAATTTATCATAAGAAAGCAACAAATAATAATTTTTAACATCCTTTTGACCCAGCCATCCCCTTGAGAAGAGACATGTGGGGAGGGAAGGGCGTGAGAAGTCTGGAGCCTGGAGTCAGGTGCCATGGCCTTTGGCACCCACCCCTTCTCCGAAGATAAAAGAGAAAGACTGGAGACTGGGGTCAGGTGCTGTGGCCTCTGGCACCTGCCCCTTCTCCGAAGGTAAAAGATAAAGACTGAAGGTCAGGGCTAGGCACCACAGCCATAGACGCCAGCCCCTCCTTTCCAGAGAAACTGACAGCAGATTACAAGAAACAGGAGTAGTTAAACCAGCTGGGTCAGCATTTGACAAAGGAGGTGAAAATCTTTTTTATTTTGTTTACATTTTTAGAAAACCCAGAATTTGCTTTGAACGCTTGTAATTTATTTCTTAAAGGATAATTTTAAAACAAACAAGTAACTAATAAAGTTATAAACAGTAATGCCAGGCCAGGAATTTCTGGAACCCTGATGACTTTTTCCACACCGAATGTTTTTTTTTATAGTTTCCATACTAGCATTAATGGCTCTTAAATTTTGTAAAAATCTCCATTTAACAGATTTTTTCTTAATAACAAAAATAGGAGTATTCCATGAACTAATAGAAGGCTCTATGTGACCAGCCTCCGGCTGACTAGTTTTTTTTGTTTTTGTTTTTGTTTTTACCTTAAGTTTCTCTAGGGCATGGCCAAACCGGTTTGTCATCTTGGCAGACTTGGAAACAACTACTCGTAGGGTAAATTTGAATAGCCAATACCTCTCCTACTGGTTTTCTCAGTTACTTGAACAGGCTCCTGTATTCCCTGTCTGTCTTTACCAAGTCCCTTAAAGGGATCATAGACCATCTGCAGCATTTGTGCTGAGACTATATCATTAGGGCTATACAGAAGTGTGCCCATGTGAAAGATTATCTCTGCCCCATAATGTAAAGGGGATAGATGGAATCACATACAGGCAAAATGTTCCTGAAGTCTCATTATCTGTCCAATTTAAAATCTGTGCTTCTGTGCTGCTAATATGTCCAACCTGACCACAATTAAAGCAAGACAGTAATGAGATGTTCTTTTGCTTATTACTTATATATTGCTTATATGTATATGTAGTTTATATTACTTATATAATACTTAGCTTATTACTGCTTGAGCTCCTTGTATTTCTTAAAGAGAAGAAAAAGTGTAACTAGGTACAGCCTTTATTTCAGTATTCTCAACCTTTAAAAGAAAACCTTAGAAGGAAGTACAGTAATATTATCAGGATATTTTTGCTCATGATATTTTAAACTTTAGCTCCATGCTTAGAAAGAGTATTCATTAAGACACTGATGGACATTTTACGTTCCTTAGATTTGCTCTGGTTCATAATTTTGTCACGGCTCTGGCTTCACAAAAACTTATTTACCTGTCCTCACTCTGCTTGTCTCTACAGAGGGGTCTGCAGCACCCTGGGTAAGATTTTTATCCATCCTGAAACAGAGAATAAAGCTTACCTTCTAGAACTCCCACGTTAGGTGCCACTTGCAAGAGTCCAGTTCCCGCGGGGTCTAGGGTCCTTGGAGGTGAGACGGATTCAATGCCTGTAAAGAGAATTAGAAAGAAGGGGGAGAAAGAAATAGAACTGGACTACTGTTCAAGTGACAGAAGCCGTTTATTGAAAAGTACAGAGGGTTTTTATCTACAGATTTTGCTCATTCAGATTCAGATGTCTCCCACATACACAGACAATCCAGGTGCATGGGGGCGTCTCCTACCCACCAGATATTTCTTCAAGCAAGGTAGAGAACAAACCCAACTTGTCCCTTAGAAGTATTATTACAGTTTCTATTATTATACCATTCTATCAATTGTAATCTGTATTTTATTTTATTCTACTTAGTTTACTTATGAATATCTTTCCTATTGATCAACAGTTTACCTATTCCTTAGCTTAATCCTAACATAGACAGTAGAACTTAAACAAAATATCTAAAACCTGTTCTACTTAATGCGGCTCAATCAAAAGGTCATGCCGGGCTCTCAGTTTCTGGGCTCTTTGATGTGGTCCTGGCTTGTCCCAGACAAAATCCTAAACCGCAGACAGGGAAATGGGAACAATGAGTTTCTAATGTTAGCTTGTGTTCGTCCCTGTCCGGAGTTTTCATGCTTGAGCTAACAGAAGGCTATCATGCCAACAGAAGGCTGTCATGCCAACAGAAGGGAGAAGTAATGAAGTCATGGCTCCCGAACACACTTCTAGTGGTCTCGTGGTCAACAACCCCCTGATTCCTAATGCTCAGTGGGCCTCCTTGGCCGGCTTCCAACACCCCTGTTTATAGGAAAATGTGAAAGAGATAAATGAATAAGAAATTGTTAAGTAAAAATGAACCAGAACTTAACAATTTGAAAAATTTTCACCCATATTTTTGAAAAATGAAAAAGTGTGCTCAGAAGAGAATGTTAAGGAGCAGCATATCAATAATTTGGCAAGGAAAATTAGTGTGGGTGTGAACTACAGATTTAATCAGAAATCTCAACAAAAGCCAGGAGTAGACATGGGGTTATACCATCAGAGTCGCTACAGCAGAAACTAAAGGAACCATAAATGAAAGAACAGAATGAAAAAAGGTTAAAATAGTGTGCTACTATTAAATAAAAAGGAAGAGGAGTTTGAAGGTGTTCAGAAATCATTAAGATCATCCCTTGAGTTTCAACAAAGCAGATTTTAAAATAACATAACAGTGGCTTTTAAAATAAGTATCCTAGTAATATTATCAAGTAATTAATAATTTAAAGTTGAAAATTTGTTGTTAATAAGTACTCCAACTCAATATATGTAAACTGGTGCCCTCCAAATAATGTAAAATTTATGGTCACCTTACTCTTCAGACCGTTCAATTTTAACGGGTTATTGTGGAAATCTTCACATTTATTTATATATTTAGAGAGCAGAATAATAAATAAACATGTGTCCATCATCTAGATCCAGTAACTACAATATATATCCAATCTATATTTGTATACATCCCAGACTCCTTCTACACTATCAGCATTTAGGAATGAATTGCAGGCAGATTCTTTTTTTTTTTTTTTTAGAAAGCAGGATTTATTGAGAGGACAGAAAGGCTCCCATAAGGGAGGGGACCCAAGGGGTTTACCCCAGGCAGATGCTTGAGTTATTTTTCTTTCTATGAAATCACAAATCACTTTTACCCCATGACTTTTTCTTTCTTCCCACCAGGTTTGCTAATGATGACTCCCTTCGTATACTGTTTTTAAATTTAATTTAGTATTTCTTACAGAGCTACAGTTCTGATGGCCCAACCCTGCAAAATGGCAAATACTTGGTGATTAACATAGCACAGTGACCATCTCATATGACGGAGCTATGCCAGCTGTGATTCTCAACTATGGATCTATCCCAGTAAGACCAATGACTCTATAACAGTAACTTGAAAATCATTGTGATTTGAATCCCTGATGAACATGAGGATCTTATTTTTGCTACACTGGCTTGAGGTGTTTCTGTCCTGTTCTGGACACATCCAGGCTGAACACTCCCAATATCACAGCCCTCCAGAGGTGGTGATACCTGAGAAGGTAATTGAAACTGCCAGGGGCATGAAACCTCAAGGCTGGATCTCTTACAGCTTCTTCTTTGGTGGCCAGAAACACATAGTGCACGTAAAAGTCAAGAAACTTTTGGTGTCCAAACACCTACCAGTGTTCACCTATACAGACGTGGGTGCTCTCCTTGAGGACCAGTCTTTTGTTCAGAATGACTGCTACTATCACGGTTATGTGGAAGGGGACCCAGAATCCCTGGTTTCCCTCAGTACCTGTTTTGGGGGGTTTCGAGGAATGTTGCATATCAATGATTCTGCTTATGAAATCAAGCCTGTGGTGTTTTCTTCCACATTTGAACATCTGGTATATAAGATGGACACTGAGGAGACGCTGTCTACAACCAGGAAATGTGACTTTGTACAAGATGAAATAGCATGCCAACTGGAGTTTCGAAAGATTAATAACTTTACTCTGAAGCAAAGTTCTTATTTGGGCTGGTGGACTCATGCATGGTATGTTACATTGGCAGTGGTGGTAGATAAAACTCTATACCTTCATTATGAAAGCAATGTCTCAAAGGTGCAGGAGGAAATATACACTGCTATAAATGTAGTAGACTCTGTTTATGATGCTATAGGGGTTAATATTTTATTGCTTG
The DNA here is from genome assembly GCA_963574415.1 of Tarsius wallacei. NCBI lineage: Eukaryota > Metazoa > Chordata > Mammalia > Primates > Tarsiidae > Tarsius > Tarsius wallacei. The sequence continues at coordinate 4,339 of CAUYQG010127762.1, forward strand.
GTATTGAGATCTGGACTGAACAAAACTACTTTATAGTAAACAATGCACGAAAATCTCTGACAGCATTTTGTCAATGGAAGGTCAATAACCTTTCTCCTCGGCTATCTCATGATGTTACACAACTTTACATAAATGAAAAATTGCCAGGATTACCTGGTATAGCCTACATGCATGGTATATGTTCAACTAAGTATAATTGTGCAATGTCTACTCACGCAAACAGGTCTTTGAATGATTTTTCACTCGGTGCAGCCCATGAGCTAGGTCATCTTTTAGGTATGTTTCATGATAATGATACATGTAAATGTGGGCAAAAATCATGCTTAATGAGTAGGAATAATATTGTCACAGTGAAATTTAGCAACTGCAGTTATTCTGATTTTTTGGCAACAGCTATGAAAAGCCAACCATGTATAAAAAACTATGCTCCGAAAAGTGACATCTTTATGCTGAAGCGCTGTGGGAATGGTTTTGTTGAAGAAAAAGAGGAGTGTGACTGTGGGTCTTTAAAGCATTGTGTAAAAGATCCCTGTTGCCTGCCAGACTGTACCCTTAATAATGGGGCTTCTTGTGCTTCTGGGCTGTGCTGCAAAAACTGCATGTTTTTGCCTGCAGGGGAGGTGTGTAGACAAAAGGTCAATGAATGCGATCTTCCTGAGTGGTGCAACGGAACTTCCCACAACTGCCCAGATGATGTATATGTACAGGATGGAAATCCCTGTAATGGCACAGCCCTCTGCTATGAAAAGAGATGTAATGACCGTGATAAACAATGTGGTGATATTTTTGGCTATGGAGCGAAAAATGCACTTCTGAGTTGCTACAGAGAAATGAATACCCGAGGTGACCGCTTTGGTAATTGTGGTATGAATCATTCTACGTATGTCAAATGTAATATCTCAGATATCCTGTGTGGGAGAGTTCAGTGTCAAAATGTGACAGTAATTCCTTTTTTGAGTCAGCATTCTAGTGTGCATGAAATTCAGTTTAATAATGTCACCTGCTGGGGTACTGACTACCATTTTGGGATGACCATACCTGATATTGGTGAAGTGAAAGATGGCACAAAATGTGGTTCAGAACATATCTGCATCAACAGGAAGTGTGTCCATATGTCTGGTATTAAAAGTACTTGTTCACCTAAAACCTGTAACATGAGAGGGATTTGTAACAGTAAGCATCAATGTCACTGCAGTAGTGACTGGGCCCCACCCAACTGTAAGGAAAAAGGCAGTGGAGGTAGTGTGGACAGTGGCCCACCACCTAAGAGACAAGAGAGAATGGGGATGTACAAGTTAATATGGCTTATTCCTTTCTTTGTTTTTTTGTTGTGTTATATCGTTTTTGTTTATTTTATTATCCAAAAACAAGCTGAAGAAGATGAGGAAATAGATTGGAGTGAACTCACAGAAGAGCATAATATTCAGACTCAGGATAAGAAAGAAGAACAAAGTGTTCAAAGTGAAAAGAAGAAAAAGTTAGAAAGTATTCAGAGTCAGCCTAGCAAAAAGCAGAGTGTTCTGATTCATCATCCTGGAGAAGAAAAGAAAATTAGTATTAAAAATAAGAAAAAACAAGAAAATGATAAAACTCAATCTGTGAATAAGAAAAGAATTTGATCTCAATCTCAGAAGAAGAAAAATCAAATCAGTAGAAATGTGAAGAATGTATCCAAATGTTAATAAAATTTATCAATGATTAAGGTTTAGTGCTCTAACAGTAAAAATGTTAAGGTATGTCACAGGACACTATTGACAGAACAACTCTAAGATACATTCTTTTTCCAAACGATAGGCATTAACTATTAAAAATTACAATATCTAGACTATAACTGCCTACTCTTCGTTATTTTAAGAAAACTGCAAGTTAATTTTTCCAGAAATTGATTTTTCATATGTCTTGAACAATGCCATATCTTATGGGTCATGTATCAGTGTTTAAATCTCTCAATTCCAAAACCCTTTGCCTTTTGTATTCTGCTTTGAACAATGACATTTCTGCTGTACCAGCATACTCCTTATAAAGTTCTACTAATAGGAAGAACAAGAAGGATACTGTAAACCTGGGGAATCTGATCACTTCCTGTTCATGTCAGTGTTACTCAAATACTTAATTTTATACTGGCAGCAAATAGTTGGTTTCAGTGCATATCTCCTTCTCCCTCTCCCTCTCTCTCTCTCTCTCTCTCTCTCTCTCTCTCTCTCTCTCTCTCTCTCTCTCTCTTTTAACCATTCTCAGAACCAACCTCATTGACAGACTCAGAGGCACTAGTATACTAGTATAACTCTCTGGTATGTTACCTTCATATTTCTGAGTCCAAGTCTTTGAACACTCAACTGATGTCCCAAGTTCCAGCATCAACAGTTTAACGTTAACTACTGCTCAGAGTTCTGAACCTCGGGTGTTGTAGAGTGCTTCTAGGGTCTTCCAGTTTCAAACAAACACAACTTCTGCCCTTTGCAACTCAACTCCATGATTAGTCACCAGTTAGTAGCTTAGTGTGTCAGTAATTTGTTGGTTCTTCAACAGTTTTATTTTAAACGCATTTTATTTATTTTTCTTCCTTTAAAATCATGGACATGGTCTCTTTACTCGACTGAACAATTATTCTTATTGTACACAAATCTTGATCATGTAAAGAGTAACAATAATTAGGCATCAAAGTTTTGAAGTTCAACACTACCATTCACTGGCCTGGGTAAAGTACTTAAATTATGGATAGATTTGTATTAAAAATATGAATAGAAAGTATGATAATAATAGTTATCACTCAACTTTGGGCCCCTTTGGTGATAAAATTAGATACAAAGGATATAGTAAATCTTAGAAGGCAAATTATTATCCTGGGGGAAAAAACTATACAATATTAAATATTTTTAAAAAATATTTTAAAGGTGTCAGAAATTTATGGAAGAAATGAAGACTAAATGACCTTAAAATAACAAAAAACCCTGTAATTCCAGCACTCTGGGAGGCTGAAGTGAAGGGATTGCTAGAGCCCATGGGTTCGAGAACAGCCTGGGCAACTTGACGAGACCTCATCTCTACAAAAAGGCAAAAAAATTAGCTGGGCATGGTAGTGCGTGCTTGTAGTTCTGGCTACTTGGAAGGCTGAGGTGGCAGGATCGCCTGAGCCCAGCAGGTCAGTGCTGGGATGGCGGTGAGCGTGCCACTGCACTCCAGCCTGGGCAATGGAGTGAGACTCAAACAAACAAACAAACAAATCAGAATTTCAGTTATTTTTGCCCCATGAAACACTTCAAAATTCTGAACATAAATTAAAGAGCAGGCTTGAGGGTCTTTTATAAGGAAAGAGAATCTTGGAAACCTCTAAGTTCCTAGAAGCATTTAGATTAATAAATCAATGTAAGGGCATCAAATTCGAAATAAATTCTCTCCACATCATATTTGCTGAGTTTAGAGCCTCATTGTGAGCCTGGGATACAGGCACATGTTTCTTAAAGCAGAATAATCTACAATACTGTTATACCAAGGGAGCAAATAACTAATAGAAGGAGGTTTTACTCTGGCACATGTGTAACTTTCCCTTTTGACACCTGAATGTTTTGGATGTGCATGGGTCATATGCTAGAGAGTTAAGCTTTAAAACATTGGGCATCAGGATTGTATTGCCCACTGAAAGCCACAGATAAAAAATTAGAGGCACAAAGTTTCTCTGCTAATAGTTCAGGAAAGTATATGAATCTTACTAAAACTATATTCTATGACACATATCAATTCCAAATGGTATTGAAATTATCATTCAACCCATCTTCCAGATAGAGGAAAGATTAAAATTCATACATGGAAGGTAATACGATCCAGAGCGTCTATGGTTCCATTATATAAAATGGCTAGCATACAATAAAAATTATATCACACACCAAGAGCCAATACATTTCAGCCAGTAATTAAAAAAGAAAAAGAAAAGGAGTGTAAAAGAGAAGCTATATGCCATCTAGAGATGATCTAGATATTAGAAAAGGTGATAATGAACAACAACAAAAAACCCACTATGAGTAGTATTTTAGAAAATACGCAAGAAATATAAACACATTATGTGATGGAAGTGTTTCATTTTATCTGAACATTAAAATATATATAAAATATAAATGTATACTTCAAAGGTGAAAAATACAGATATGTTTATTCAAAAAATACTGTGGACTTGATAGAGTAGAATACTGGATTAGTTAACTGGAAGAAAAGTCAATTAAAAATCCTCATACACATAAAAACATACAGAAAAAAAGTTAAAATAAGCACAATAATTTCAGTGATGTATGGCATATATCAAAAAGTCTAACATCCCTAAAATTAATCTCCCAATTGAGGAAGAGAGATAAAAATATGTGAAAAGATATCATCCAGCTGCTTCAATAGGCTCAATGACTTCGGAACATGATAAACACAAAGAAACACAGGTCAAGGCATATAATAGTTACATTGTTAAAATCCAAAGACACACAGGGTTCTTAAGATCAGGAAGACAAAAAAGCCAAATTTTGAAAGAAATAACAATAAAATTGACAGCTTCCACAAAATGATGCAGGTAGAAGACTACAGAATAAACATGTTTACTCCATAAATATAACTGCCAACTTAGTATTTTTTAGTTTGTGAAAATAAGTTATTCTTGTTCAATAACAAGGAAATTAAAACTTTACACACAAATCTTTAGTAGGTCAGCACTCAAAGAAACACTAATGGTACCTTTACAGTCAGAAACTATGATCTGAAAAGTCAATCTGAAAAAGCTACATAAGATATTATTCCAATTGTATGATATTCTGCAAATGGTATAGCTACGGAGATAGTAAAAACTCAGTAGTTGCCAGGGACTAGTGGAAAAAAGAATGAACAGGCAGAGCATAGAAGATTTTTAGGGCAGTGAAACTACTCTGTTTGGTACTATAATAATAGATAAGTGTCACTACACATTTGTGTAAACCAACAGGATGTACAAAACAGAAAGTGAACCTGAATGTAAACTATGAACTCTGGTTGATAATGATGCAGGTTCACCAATTTTAAGAAATATACTACTGGTGGGAGGTGGGTGATGTTAACAGTGGCAGTTTTGCATGTTTGGAAGCAGAGGATATATAGGCACTATCTGTACCTTTCTCTCAATTTTGTGGTGAACCTGAAACTGCTCTGAAATTATAATCTATTTAAAAATTTTAAAAATTCAAGAAACCATCCAATTAAAAATAAGCAAAGAAATTGAGTAAACATTTCTCCAAAGAAGATATAAAAATGACTAATAGGCACATGAAAAGACGGTCAACATCAGTAATCATGAGACAAATGAAATCAAAAGTATGAGACACCTCTTCACACTGTTAGCATGAGGTACTCTCATAAACACAGAAAGTAACATGCCTTGGTGAGGACATGAAGTAATAGAAACTTTGTGCACTATTGGACATTCAAATGGTACAGCTACTGTGGAAACAGTAAGGTGGCTCCTCAAAAAAATTTTTTGGAAAGGAACTATTGTATGACATAGACATTCCATTTCATAAAACAATTGAAAGCCAGGTCTTGAACAATATTTGTAACCCCGTGTTCAGAGCAGCATTATTCATAGTAGCTAAAATATGAAAGCAGCCTAATTATCCATGGACAGATAAATGGATAAGCTAATGTGATATATACGGGGGATGCCAAAAACATACACACACATTTTAAGAATGAAATTCACTCACAAGATGGCATTAATCAAATGAATGCTAGTGTCACCATGTGATAGGCAGTCAAAGAAAATGGCAGAAGCACATTACTAAAGGACATATATCGTATAATTCCACTTATACTAGGTATTTAGAGTAGTCAAAATCATAGAATGATTACCAAAATCATAGAATGATCATAGAATTTTTCACTGTGTATAGAATTTCAGTTTTAGAAGATGAAAGAATTTCGAGGGTAGATGGTGGTGGTGGTTGTGCAACATTAGAAATGCATTTAATACTACTGAACTGGACACTTAAAATGGTTAAGATAATAAATGTTATTTTCTTTTACCAATGGGAAAAAAGAAGGAAAAAGGTATAAAGGATCCAAATGTAAGAAATATTTTTCCCCACAAGGGACAATATATTATAGTTAGAAAATACAAGTATTGTCTACAGGAAAATTATTAAAATTAATACATTAATGGAGCAGGTTACTGACTATAAAGTCAGTATCCCATATTCAGTTTCTAACCACTAGAAACAAACAGACAGGAAATAAAATAGAAAATTAATACCATCCATAAAACCATCAAACTTATAACTAAAAATAAAATAAATATGTGCATGATGTCTACACTGACTACTATAAAGTATTGTTAAGAGAAATTAAACAAGACACAACTTGCTTAGGATTGTTTTATATTCATTCAATGGAAGACTTAATTTTATAAAGTCTTCATTTATATTCAGAGTAATGCATAAACTAAATATAATCCTTCTAAAACTACTTTAGTGAATTCTCCTAATTTTATGTTGCCTTGGAATCCATTTTAATATGGGTTTAACTTCCTTCCAGAAGCAGGGCTTAGTCATTCATAACATGGTTTCCATTTTTTCTCCTCCTCCCAGTAACTCAGTGGGATCAGTCCAGATATCTGCCTCATATCACTGCCTCCTGGTCGGACAGCTAAATTACAACCTGCATGAATTCCTCCCTGAGCTTCCCACCCAGCGTGGACTGTGCAGATATATCGCAATGACCACGGTTTAGTCATAGTATGACCATGGATTTGTGCCTGCTTGCTCTAAACCCGCTAGTTGGAATTCCCAGGGGGAAATGTAGGTACTGCCCTGGACCTCAATAAAGGTTTTGACCCTCAGGTCTCTCCTGATGGTTGAGCCTGTGTCTCAGTTGACTATCTTCTTCCCACTGGTCCTGTGAGACGTGTTACCACCTTTTTTGCTGGGATTTGTAAGTAATAAACTTCATCTTCTATATCATGTGTTTTGTGGAGTGGCCTACTCTGTTTCACTTGATCAACATACACAAACATAAATACTTACCCAGTCAGAGCTATCCTAAAGAGTAACTATCCTGGTAGAAATAAAGTATATACAGGTCAGACGAGAGCCACAGGGGTATTTTCCACTATAAACAAGCTTCCTGTGTGAGGGACTCTTCGTCACAGATCAGACACTTAAGCATTAGTCCATCCATGAGGATAATGAAGTATCCTGTGAAAGGTACACTGAAAACACCTGTGAACCCATTCAGGCTGGGGTAGAGTTTACAGCCACTCTCCAGAAAGAAACCTTAAGAGTAAATGAACAACAAAAATATACAACAATGCTATCAATGCCATAAAGGTTTATCTTATTGTTTTAAAAATAAATGAAAAGATAATCCAAAATTTAATGCAGATTTTTTTTTTTTTTTTTTTTTTTTTGGAGTTGGAGTCTCACTCCATCACCCAGACTGGAGTGCAGTGGCAAGCTCCCGGCCACCACAACCCCGACTTGCTGGACTCCAGCGATCCTTCCACCTCAGACTTCCAAGTGGCTGGAACTACAGCGCTACCACGCCCGGCTAATTTTTGATTTTTTGTAGAGGCGAGGTCTTGCCAAGTTGCCCGAGCAGGTCTCGAACCCACGGGCTCAGGCAATCCACTAGCCTTGGCCTCCCAAAGTGCTGGGATTACAGGCTGAGCCACTGAGCCCGGCCTAATGCAGAAATTTTAAGTGTGAAAAAACTTGGCATTTTGGAGAAAACATCAGAAGATTAATAATAGTGGACATTCAGGAACATTATAAAGCGATTAAAATTAAGGAGTTATGATGCTGGTCAATAAAACAGAATACAGTAGCCAGAAGACCTTCTTAATAAATTGGGCTATGTCAATTGAATATCGTTGTGTAAAAGATATATTGTTATCTCCACTTCACACTGATTTGAGATCTGAATTTCTAATTACTGATAAATCAATAAAGCTGTAAGACATAGCAGAACAACAATATGATCCTGAAGTAGGCATGGGTTTCTTATTAAAGTGAAAATAGAGAAATATAAAATAAGAACTGAATAAACTGGACTAAATTTAAGAAAATCTACTCATCAAAACAAGAAGAACAATATGAAAACAAAAAAGAACTTTTATTACTCATTGTGTCCTTGTATCAAAATATCCCATGCACCCCCAAAATAAATATTATGTATTAATTTTTTTAAAGTCCCAGAGGTAAGCCAGGCTCAGTGGCTCAGCCTGTAACCCCACGCTTTGAGAGGCTGAGGTGAGTGGATTGCCTGAGCCCCCGGGGTTCGAGACTCTCCTGGGCAACTTGGCGAGACCTCATCTCTATGATAAATAAAAAAATTAGCCAGGCGTGATAGCGTGTGCCTGTTGTTCAGGCTCCTGGGAAGGCGGAGGCAGAAGGATCGCCGGAGCCCAGCAGGTCGAGGCTGCGGTGGCCAGGAGCAGCCACTACACTCCAGTCCAGGTGACAGAGTGAGACTCCAACTCAAAAACAAAACAAAACAATACAAAAAAAGTCCCAGAGGTAAAGGAGAGTGGCCATTTGGAAAACAAAAAACAAAAAACAAAAAAAACAACAACTTTTAATAGGATAAAAATGTGAGCCCCAGATGGGGAGACAATGCTTATACAATATATTTTACAAAGTATTCTTATCCAGAACAAATAGATCATCTTCAAATCAATCTGAACAAGATCGACCACCCAATAAATGATTGGGAAAAAGATGTTGAATACTATTTCCTTAAACGGGAATGTCTAATGGCCAGTAAGCCTGTTAAAGGATGATCAACTATATGAGTTATGAGAGAAAAGTTTGGCTTAGTCCTGTATTATTTTCTTTTCATCATTTTTTGATCTTGATCTCAAGGGAAGACATTCTCAGGCTTCTGTCTATTCTGTGAACATTACCTGGCTTATGGCTACCTGGCCTAAGGCCAACAAAATGCAATATACATTTTTAATATGTCATTGAATAATACATTGCATTTGCATAATTTCATTTGTACTACTCATCTCTCCTACTAAGAATACTTCAATATATTTGAACAGCACTTTAATCTGTTTCTAGTTTCTGTTACCCAGCATCCTCAATCTTTTTTTTTTTCCACAATATCTGATTCACTTAGAATGTCAGGTAGGAATTTAAATTAGCACAGCCTCTATGGAAAACAGTATGGAGATTTCTCAAAGAACTAAAAATAAGACAACCATTCAATCCAGCAATTCCACTACTGGGTAGTTACCAAAGGAAAATAAATAATTATATAAAAAGTATTTGCACCTGTATGTTCACTGCAGCATCGTTCACACTGAAAATATAAAATCAACTTAAGTGTCCAGCAACCAGATGGTTGGATAAAGAACATGGGATATACATATACCATGAAATATTATTCAGCAACAAACAAGAATACAATCATGTCATTTGAGAAACATGGATGGAACTGGAGGTCATTATCTAAAGTGAAACAAATGAGACAAAAAATGATAAATATCACATGTTCTCACTTATAAGTGGGAGCTAAGTATCATTCCATACTCTACATCTAACTCTACATCGATGTTGAGTAAGGAATGATAGACAATGGAGACTCTGAAGGCTGAGAGTTGGGAGGGGAAAATGAGAAAGTACTTACTGGGTAAATATACATTATTTAGGTGATGGATACTGTAAAAGCCCTACTTTACCACTATACAATCTACGCATGTGACAAAATTACGTTTGTACCCCATAAGTTTGCATAAATAAATATAAACAAATTAATGACAAATATAAGCACTTTTTCTTCAAAAAAATTGCTTTTCCTTATAGCTTGAAACTTATCTCATCCTCAAAAACCCATCACAGAAGTCACTTTCCTCAGGAAATTACCCAAATCCTACAGCATCTTTCTTTGATATTTCAATAGTACATTTCTTTTTCTTTTTTTAATTAATTAATTTATTTTTTATAAAGATGTGGGGTACAATTCAGGGTTAGGTATATAAGCACTGATCATGCAGGTAGCCTTGTTGACGAGGTATGCCCTTCCCTCCCCTAGCAGTTTCCACCAACTGCCAGTCCCACCCCCACCCTTCCCCTGACAGTTTTCCACTACTGCCAATCGCTTTCTTTTTTTTTTTTTTTTTTTTTGAGTTGGAGTCTCACTCCGTTGTTCAGACTGGAGTGCAGTGGCCACTTCCGGCCACCGCAGCCTCGACCTGCTGGGCTCCGGCGATCCTTCCGCCTCAGCCTTCCAAGTAGCTGGAACTACAGGTGTGTGCTACCACGCCCGGCTAATTTTTTGATTTATTGTAGAGATGAGGTCTCGCTAAGTTGCCCAGGCTGGTCTCGAACCCGCGGGCTCAGGCAATCCACTCACCTCAGCCTCCCAAAGCGTGGGATTACAGGCTGAGCCACCGAGCGCGGCTGCCAATCGCTTTCTTATAGCATTATAATTGTTCAAGGTCACCTTATGAGTGAGAACATATGGAACTCTGTTCTTTGCTTCTGTGATAAATCACTGAGTATGATTGACTCCAAATACATCCAAGTTGCTGCAAAGTCCATATATTTGTCCTTCTTTATAGCTGCATAATATTCCATTGTATATATGTACCACATTTCCCTAACTCCTGTAAGAATGGCCATCATTAATAGAACAAATGCTGGCGAGTTTGTGGAGAAAAAGGAATGCTTCTACACTGCTGGTGGGAATGCAGACTAGTACAACCTCTTTGGAAGACGGTGTGGCGATTTCTTAAAGAACTGGAAATTGACCTTCCATATGACCCAGCAATTTTCCTATTGGGAATATACCCGGAGGAACTCAAATTATTCTACAAAAAAGATACCTGCACACATATGTTGTTTGCAGCTGTATTCATAATAGCAAAAACATGGAACCAGCTGTGTTGCCCATCGAAGCTGGACTGGATCAACAGTACATTTCAATAGCATGTGGTTTGCCCTGTCTGTCATATAATACTGGTACTATACATTCCATAAATAAATTTTATGATAAGTCATTCACATATTTTCTAGCGGCCAGAGGCCAAGACTATAGTCTCATTTATGTATATTCCAGTCTCTAATTTAATATTGAACATAAAGGCACTAAATGGTTTAAAACTTGAATTTCAGTTAGAAGCTTCCTCTAGTGAATTACCAAAGCATTTTTTTCTGCCACTTTACTGAATTCTAGAGGGTGCCATTATGAGTCATCATTTTACTCCCGGCTCCTTAGTTGTGATTACTCAGAGTTGTGCCATCATTTAATATGCAGAAAACAGAACCAGCCTTTACACACAACAGGTGACTGAGAAAAGTCATACTCTAAATGACAGTGAATGATACACAAACATTGCCACAGGAAAGTAATTGCATGAATAGAGATAAGTGAATCAGGCCTATGCACCAGGAGAGCATTAATGTCTTGCTTTTGTAAAATGGCTGATACCAGAATATCTTTCCACATCTTTTGTGTACCTACGGTGATAAAATAACTGGGAATAATTTGATTCTAGATACACACGTACAGGAAGGATCTCCTAATATGAGGGGCATTGTGTGAAGACTCAGAAGTATATTGTCTTAGCAGATGGGCAAAATAAACCCTGAATTCAATGACTGTTCAAAATAAAAGTCATTTGACTATAGTTCAGTAACGGGAGGGGGATATAAGGTCAGTTTTGAAAATTCACAGAGATTAGGTAGACACTGGCAAGCTGTTAGTAAAAGAAATGAATTAAATTAGGTTTTGTGTTGGTTATTTTAGAAAGGAGTGGGAAATTATTTGATTTTCATTTTTAAGCATTCTCTGTGATCACTCTGGAAAGACTAGAGAACCCTGTTATGTGAAAGTGGAATGGTCAGTTAAAAGGCTATTGCAATCTTATAGGTAAGACACAATGGTAGGCCAAGGTAGAGAAGATGAATTGTGATCAGATTTGAAATACATATTTAAGTCAAAACCAAAGGATATTGGTGAGGGACTTCATGTGGAGGTCAAGGAAAGAGAATCTGAATTGACTTCAAAGTTTTAGACTTGACAAAGTGGCTAACAGGGCACTTACCTATAAAGGGAGGATCCAGAGAAGTAGCAGTAAGTCAGGGATGAGAATGGGAATAAAAAATTTGTTTCTGGACTTGCTAGGTTGTGGGTTTTTTTGTGGTAAAATATACATAACATGAAAATTATCATTAACTGTTTTAAATCTACAGTTTTGAGGCATTTTGCGTATTTACATTACTGTGCAAACCCATAAACATCTACCCTTCTACAGAACTTTATTATCATCTCAAACTAAAACTCTGTAGCCATTAAATAGTCAGAAGCTTTTTTACTTATTCTTGCTGCAGTGCTTGGTAACCACTATTCTACATTCTTTCTCTTTAAATTGGACTGTTCTAGGTATGCCATATCACTAGAATAATACAGTATTTATTCTTTTGTATCTGTTATATTTCACTTGGTATCCTATCTTCAAGGTTTAACTGTGTTATTTCATATGCAAGCATTTCATTCATTTTAAATTCATTTAGTTTGTATTGTATGTGCATTGTATATTTGTTTATCTCTTCATACTTCCATGGTCATTTGGGTTGTTTTCACCTTGTTTGGTTTAAAAAATATCTAAAAAGAGATGGAAAGTAGTCAGCCAAATGGTCCTAGAGATTGAAACGTCAGGCATGAAAACACAAATATGAAAGTACTGGGAAAGGACTTGATGGTATCACATAGAGAGAGAATGTGGTGAGTGGAAAAGATCATCTTATTAGGGACCTGGGGAAGCTGTAGCATGAACAAGTCAAACAGAGGAAGAGTATCCAGCAAAGGTTAGAGGCAGAGCCACACATCAGGTAAAAAGGAAGTTGAGTCAACTACTGCGGAGAGGAGAACCTATTCAGTAAATGGTACTGGGAAAACTGGCTGACTACATGCAGAAGATTAAGACAAGATCCCTACCTATCCCCATACACAAAAATCAACTCTAAATGGATCAAAGACCTAAACACAAAACCTCAAACTATAAGAACCTTAGAAAATGCAGGAGACATCCTTATGAAAATTGGAATTGGCAACCAATTCCTGATCAAAACTCCAAGTGCACATGCCATAAGAGATAACATAGACAAATGGGACCTCATCAAACTGAAAAGTTCCTGCAAAGCCAAAGAAAACATCAAGAGAGCAGGGAGACAGCCCACAGAATGGGAAAAATTATTTGCAAATGTATATCTGACAAAGGCCTAACGTCTGGGATCTACAAGGAACTCAAACATGACAAAAAGAAAAAAATTAACAGCCCCATTACAAAGTGGGCAAAAGATTTGAATAGATACTTCTCAAGACATATAAGCAGCCAACATATACATGAAAAAAAGCTTAGCCTCACTAGTCATCAAGAAATGCAAATTAAAACCACACTGAGAGATCACCTAACTCTAGTCAAGATGGTCATCATCAATGACTCAAAAACAACAGATGCTGGAGGGAATGTGAGGAAAAGGGAACACTTGTACACTTGGTGGGAGTGTAAACTGGTACAGTCTCTGTGGAAAACAATGTGGTGATTCCTAAAAGATCTAAAAATCGATTGCCCATACGATCCTGCAATTCCCCAACTAGGAATATAACCAGAGGGACTCAAATCACTCTATGAAAAAGATACCTGCACATGCATGCCTATTGCTCCATTATTTACAATAGCAAAGCATGGAACCAACCATGCTGCCCATCAAAAGAATACTGGAATAATAAAATGTGGTACGTATACATGACGGAATTTTACACAGCCATAAAGAAGGACAAAATTATGAACTTCGCAGCAACTTGGATGAACTTAGAGGCTATAATACTGAGTGACCTACCACAGAAAGAACTGAGTATACTATGTTCTCACTCATAAGCAGACCTTGAACAATTATTGTAATACTATAAGAAAGGGATCTGCAGAAGTAGGAAACTATCTGGGGAGGGGAGACACACCTCATCAACAAGGGTACCTGCATAATGAACATTTGTATACCTAACCCTGAATTGTACCCCACATATTTAAAATTAGAAATTCAAAAATAAACAAACAAACAAATAAATAAATGGTAGGTGAGTGTTCTGCTGCTCGAGTACTTACTCTAATATTTCAAGACAACAAAGCTGTGGAGTGTCTCAAATCATGCTGAAAGATTAAGTAATAGAAAGACAATGCTATGTCCATTGTATTGGAATAACAGGGATGAAAGCCCATTAGAAGCATGTAAGAAGAGACAGCAAAGCTAACAAGTTGATTAAGACATCTTTATTCTCTTTTCGTATCTTTCCTGAGTTCTCCAACTTCCAATTGTATCCGTCTCAGAATGCATTCATTTAGTGAAACAAAAATAAATAAAACATACATTGACCTGTTATGACAACACACTCCCCAGATCCCTTACTTTGGATTTTTTTAAAATTCTCTTTTAACTTTTTTTTATTTTAAAGATATAGGGTCCAATTCAGGGTTAGCCATACAAATGTTCATTATGCAGGTACCCTTGTTGATAAGGTGTGCTCCTCCTCTCCCAGCAGTTTCCCATTACTGCCAATCCTTTTCTTATGGTATTATGATAAATGTTCAAGGTCCACTTATGACTGAGAACATGTAATACTCGGTTCTTTATTTCTGTGATACATCACTCAGTTTTATAGACTCTAAGTCCATCCAGGTTGCTGTGAAGTTCGTGATTTTGTCCTTTTTTATGGCTGCGCAATATTTCATCGTGTGTATGTACCACATCTCTTTTGATGGGGAGTACAGTTGGTTCCATGTTCTTGCTATTGTGAACAATGCTGTGATAAACATGCGTGTGCAGGTATCTTTTTCATAGAGTGATTTGAGTTCTTCCGGATATATCCAGAGTAGGGAGAATGTGGAGTCATATGGAAGGTTGATTTTTAGATCTTTTAGGAATGGCCACACTGTTTTCCACAGAGGCTGTACTAGCTTACACTCCCACTAACAGTGTGGAAGTGTTCCCTTTTCTCCACATCCTCTCCAGCATCTGGTATTTTTTGAGTTATTGATGATGGCCATACTGACTGGAGTTAGATGGTATCTCAGTGTAGTTTTAATGACTAGTGAGGTTGAGCATTTTTTCATTATCTGTTGGCAGCTCTTATGTCTTCTATTGAGAAGTGTCTATTCACATCTTTTGCCCACTTTGTAATGGGGTTATTTGTGTTTTTCTTTTTGACACATTTGAGTTCCTTGGAGATCAGATGCTAGACCTTTGTCAGACATAAGGTTGGCAAATATTGTTAAGATGTCCATCCTACCCAAGGCAATCTACAGATTTAACACAATACCCACTAAATCACCAGCGGCATTCTTCTCAGACCTGGAAACGACAATACAGAAATTCATAGGCAAACATAAATGACCATGAATAGCCAGAACAATCCTCAGGGGGGAAAAAAGCCGGAGGTATCATACTCCCAGACTTTAAACTTTATTATAAAGCTACAATAATCAAAAGAGCCTGGTATTGGTACAAGAACAGGCATATAGAACAATGGAATAGGAATAAAGATTCCAGAAATAAAACCTCAATTTTTCAACCAGCTTATCTTTGACAAAGCCTCCACCAACAACCACTTGGTAGAGGAGAACCTATTCAGTAATGGTGCTGGGAAAACTGGCTGACTACATGCAGAAGATTAAACCAAGACCCCTACCTATCACCATATACAAAAATCAACTCTGAATGGGTAAAAGACCTAAATGTAAAACCCCAAACTATAAGAATCTTAGAAAATGTAGTAGATGCCCTTATGGAAATTGGAACTGGCAACCAACTTCTGATCAAAACCCCAAAAATTTCCGATCAAAACCCCCAAAATTTCTGATCAAAACCCCAAGTGCCCATGCCATAAGAGATAAGCCAGACAAGTGGGACTTCATCAAACTGACAAATTTCTGCAAAGCCAAAGAAACCATCAAGAGAGCAGGGAAACAGCCCACAGACTGGGATTTTCTTTTTCTCATGTTACTAAATCTGTTGTCAGAGTTCCACCTACCACTCCTGGTCGTGGCTTAATTTTTCATACATAGTAGAGATTAAATTCCCTGATGCTAAGCACATTTTATGCAGTCTTTGGTTGATTAACCCACTTAGCGAAAATCTCCAGGAGATAATGTCCAATCACACTTAAGTCCCCTGTTGAGCCAAATTGTATGGTTCAGACTTACTCTATTAAAATAGAGCATTTTAAAAATAATTTTTATCCAAACACAGTGTTTTGTATTTTACCTGTTATAACTCATTTACCCCTATTTGACCACTAACCATTACCTTATTTTCAATATCACTGTATGCTTTTGTTCTTAAGTAATCTTTGCTAAAGTTCTGTACCAATCTCCCTTATATCCTTTCCTGTATTATTTTTAGGTATTTTCTTACGTTTACTATGGAGTTTACGGTTCACATTTTATAATTATAACAATTTATTTGGAATTAAAGCAAACTTAGTTGAGATATTGGTGAGAGATAGGGGTCTAGTTTCATTCTTCTCCAAATGCATCCCGGTTTTCAGCACCACTGCAAGAAGCGATTGTCCTTTCCACAATATATATTTTTGGTGCTTTTGTTGAAACACACTTAGCTGAAAATACATGAATTTAGTTCTAGATTTTCTATTATGTTTCATTAGTCTATGTGTCTGCTCTTATGCCAATATCATTTTGTTTTGGCTACCTTAGCTTTTGAAGTCAGGAAGTGTTATCCCTCTGTCTTTGTTCTTTTGCTCAGAATTGCTTTGGCTATCTGAGGCCTTTTGCTATTCCACAGAAATTTTAACATTCTTTTTCTTTTTCTGTAAAGAATATCTTTGGTATTTTGATAGGAATTGCATTCAATCTGTATATTGCTTAGGGCAGTATGGTCATTTAAACCATATTTACTCTTCCAAACCATAAATATAATCTGTCTTTCCATTTTTGTATGTTCTCTTCCATTTCTTTCATTGGTTTTCTTTTATCGTTTTCATCATAGAGATCTTTCACATTCTTGGTTAAATGCATTTCTAGGTACTAAATGTTTTTGTAACTATAGTAAATGGGATTGCTTCCTTGATTTATTTTCCAGCTAGTTCATTATTGGTGTATAAAAATGCTACTGATTTGTGTGTGTTAATTTTTTATCCTACAACTTTGCTGAATTTGTTTATCAGTTTTAGGACTTTTGGGGTGAAATTATAGGATTTTTCTATACATAAGCTAATGTCATATGCCAACAGGGACTATTTGGATCCCTCCTTTCCAATTCAGATATCTTTTATTTATTTCTCTTGCCTAATTGGTCAAACTGCGACTTCCAGTACTATGCTGAGCAAGTGTAGTAAAAGTGGACAATCTATTTTTGTTCCAGTTCATAGAGGGAAAGCTTTCATCTTTTCCCCATTCAATAGGTTGGCTCTAGGTTTCTTATTGTGTTGAGGTATATTCCTTCTGTATCTAATTTGTTGAGAATTTTTGTCACAAAGAGATGCTGAATTTTATCCGATTTTTTACTGCATGTATTTTATTTCATGCAAAAATATTTAAAATATTGTATAAAATTACCGTCAGGCTAATGTGTATAAGCTGTATATGAAACAAATAAAATTCATGTCTAGATTTGGTTGCCATTCCTAAGATATTTTATTGTGTATATGCAAATATCTCCAGATCCAGAAATTCCTACAATCCATAGACTTATGGTCCCAAGCATTTTGCATAAAAAATACTCAACCTGTAGATATGTGTGTACGTGTGAACTATTTTGCGACACCTCAACAATCAAAAAGAGAGTGGAAGAGATGTGTGAAAACTTTTTTTTTCGAAGCAGCCTGTCAGAGTCATGTAATGTGTAGTTCTCATTAATTTTTTTGCATCTTAACTCCTCATTGTTCTCAGGTTTCTTTTATAGGTTTGATAACCAACATTTGAAGAGTTTTAAATGGAAACTACTGTTCTGAAATACATATTAACTGGCAAATAATCTCCTTTTCCTTTCTTGATCCCATGTTCCGTAATTTTGGGTTCCATGACCAAAATATGAAAAGGTAAGTTTTCTGTAAAGCATGATTAAAAGCCTCTATTTCTCTGGGTTCAAAATTGAAGTTCTCTTTGAGCTTTGCAATGCAAAAAAAGCACATTGCTGTCCCAGTTCATTGGCAAGACATCAATTTGCTGATGTTATTAAATTAATGACTATAATATTTCCCATGTGTCTCTCAGCACTGCTCACTTCCTCAATAGTGAACACGTACATCCCAGATACTTACCAGTAATTTACAGCACCTGAATATTCTATGCATATGAAGGAAATAAACTGTTTTTCTCCAAAGAATGAGTATCGATACCCTTGTACTCTCAGTCTACCTATTCTCATTTCTCTGTATGCTTTTCCCTTTGGGCAGAGAAGTTGTACCTAATAATATTTATGTGACTTTATGAGCAGTCTTCTTTTGCTGTAAAGCACATGTAAGTAATACGAGTAGTAACAACTGAAGCTAAGGCAAAAGGCTTATAGGACATTTGCATAAGTTAGTTAGAGTACTGCTTTTCATCAATCAACATTCACTATTTTAATTATGAGTTAACACTGCGTTATATATTCATGTTCCTTTAAAACTTAATGAGGTATGGTACTCTAGGTGAATATTTATAAAATATCATATTAACCAAACTATTCCTTTCTAAAAAAAAAATGTTAGGCATCTTAATCATATTGACCATAAGAAGACTACATTCACTTTTTTTCTGGGAATAAACTGGAAGAAAAATCAACATAAACTTTTTTGTCAATCTTTCCATTTTTTTGCATTTTATTTTACTTTAAAGATGTGGGGTACACTTCAGGATTAGGTATGCAAATGGTCATTGTACAGGTAAAGTCTGGGCCTCACTTTGGTCCCCACTTCACCTGGTTTGGGATCAGATACCCTTATTGAAGAAGTGTTCTTCCCTCCCCTGGCAGTTTCCCACAACTGCCAATCCCTTTCTTATAGTATTATGATAATTGTTCAGGTTTGCTTATGAATGACAACATGTGGTACTCAGTTCTTTGTTTCTGGGATATATCACTGAGTATTATAAACTCTAAATCCATCCAAGTTATTGCAAAGTTCATAATTTTGTCCTATTTTATGGCTATGTAACTTTCCATCGTGTATACATACCACAAACTATATGTACAACTTTTTCCTCTTGTGTTGTCCACTGAATAGACAAACTTTACTTTGGAAATCTGGTCTTTCTTTTTTTCTTTCTTTCCTTGTTTGAAAATATAAGAATTTTCTTGCTATAATCTGAAAAGATAATAGAGCTGAGTGTCTAGTTAGTATTTGTCCTATGAGCCCACAGTGATCTCTTAAATTCTTAAGCTAATCTAAGTGTATCAGCAGTACGATGAGTGCAACGAGAAAAAAAAAAAAGTGAAAAAAATTCCTCAAGCAATATAATGGGGAAAAAGAGGTATTTGTTTTTCAACAAAACAAATCAAAACAGACAAACAAAAAACTAAATTAAAACTATGAAAAACCCTCCATTTATAGAAAAATAGTCAAAATGATAGTCTAGTATAATGGAGAGAGAATTCTTCCCAGATCTCCTTATATTGTAGACTTTCCAGTCTGGCTCAAAGCAAATGACTGGTTTTCAATATTGCTACCATCTTAGGTACCCACAGAGAGTGTGGAAAGATAATCTGGTATTGGCTGCTTAAAAAAATACATTAATGCTCACCTGTTGCCTAGACCTGATTACTTCCCTGTTGACATGATCATGCCTCTCAGCTATGCCTTTGTATCATTCATTATCATTTACTTTATGTCTTTTCTCAGTCATCTGTTGTTTATAAAGAGCTTCCTGCATATAAGAAAGAGTGTTGGCCCAACTCTGGGTAATCAAAACTAAGCCACCAGGATTAAAATGATGACTCATAACAGAACCCTCAAGGAAGCAGCAAAATGGCAGAAAATAAACACTTTTGTAATCCACTGGAGGCAAGCTTCTAATTGAAATTCAATTGTTAAACCATTTAGTGCCTTTATATTCAATATTAAATTAGAGGCTGTAGAATACATAAGTGAGACTATTGATGTGACCTCTAGCCTCTGGCCTTTGGAAAATATGTCAACAACTTATAAAATTTAATTATGTAAAACATGGTACCAATATTTTATGACAGATAGGGAAAACCTTCTGCTACTGAAACATACTATTGAAATATCAAAGCAAGTTGCTGTGTGATTTGAGTAATTTCCTGAGGAAAATGACTTTTGTTATGAATTTTTGAGGATGAGTCAGATTTCAGTATATAAGGAAAAGCATTCAAAGTGAATCAAATATTGTGAGAAAAAAAGTAAAGAATTTTGGAAAATACAGGAAACATCTAGAAATAGATTGAAGTGCTGTTCAAATATATTGAAGTATTGATTAATCAGAGAGTTGAGCAGTACAAATGAAAGCATTCATGGGATTATTGGGAGTGTTATTCAGTGTTGTATTAAAAATTTATATTTTATTCTGTAAGTCATAGGCCAGGTAGCCATTAGCTTGGTAATGTTCATGGAGTAGCTATGAGGCTGAGAATCCCTGCCCTTGAAGACAAATTGCAAATGTGGTGGGTATACTTCTGAAAATAAAACAGTCCAAGATTAGTGGTGTGTGCTTTTCTCTCACAGCTAATATATCTGAGTATCCTTTTTGTTGGCAGTTAGACAGCCTCTTTTGATAAGTGACTATTCAAGTTATTTTTCCAACAATCCACTGGGCTATCTATCTTCTTGACATTGATTTCAGTGGAATCTATATCCTGGATGTAAGTCAGTTTTTATCCATGGGTTGACTTGACATTTTCTCTCCATCTGTGTTATCTGTTTTATATTTTTCGTAATCAATAGATTCACTTATATGTGGTTAAATTTATCAAGTTTTTCTTTTAAATTTCTAAATTTTCAATATGTCTGCAAAATCATTGCAATATTCCATAGTTGTTCTCTTATACTTTCCTCAAACAGCTTTATCAATTTACCTTTGAAACTTAAATCTGAAATCAATCAGTGTGAGGTAGAGATAAAGATGTACCTTGTAGACATGGATATCCTATTGACCTAGCACAAGTCATTGATAAGATCTTTAGACTTCTGTATTTTATTTTATTTGTCCTTATCATAGTGTCTTACTTTCTATAGCTTTATGACATAATCTTAAATTTCGATAGCTTTAAAGATGCAGTGGTTCTTTCATACACTCAGAATTTTCACATTAAACTTAGAATTAGCTTTTCATGCTAAAAAATAAACAAGATAAATTAAGATGGTATTTTTATTGGGATTATATTCAATTTAGAGGTTGGTCTAAATATAATTGATTTCTTTAAAAATCAGGTCTCTCATTCAATGAATATAGTACATACCTTATTTTGTCATCTCTTATACATCTTAGATCACCAAATTATTACAGAGGAACTAAACTTAGTACATAAAGTGTTGGAAAAACTGATTTGAATTTATTGCCCTTAATTCCTATATCAATCTAGTTTTTTGTAAGCACCATAAGGTTTTCAGATTACTGTCACCTCATCAAAGGCTCTATAATCTAGGGAACCAAGCCCAATTCATACTTTATATCCAGAATCAAGTGCTCCAGGGGAAAAATGTCTGACAATTCAACATTTTTCCCATCCCTGTTATTCTCAGGTTATCTCGTCTTCAGTCCTTCTAAAACTCTCTCTCTCTCTCATTTTGATGTCTTTAAAATATAATTTTATTTGCTCTTTATGCAGATTTCTCTCCTCAGAGGAATCCTTTGCTGCCAAGTCTTACTATATCCTACCTAGAATTGAAAGTCTCTTCTTTATCTCATTTTACAACCAAAGCAATACATAAGTTGAGTGAACATTCTTATTATCGTCTTCCATTTCCACATTTTGAAAAGAATTGTCCATATTAAGTGATTTATCTGGCATACAGAATTGCAGTGGTAAGGATGACTTCAAAACTTTAAGAACTCTTGACTCCTACTTTTTCCATTACACCACAATTAGTAGTGCTAAGAGTCATGGTTCAGTCATAAAAAGAGAAACCACATTAGTGACTTTAAAGGGAAAGATTAAATACATACAATTGCATAAAAAGCTATTAAACTAAAAAAAGTCAAAGAAGATACTGCATTACTAAATGGAAACTAACCATAGGTACTAAGTGTAAGAAGGAAAGTTCCTTAAGTTACAAAGAAAAAAGGATGAAGTTACTTTAACCTAGAAGACTGTAAGACCCATTCCATAAATCTGAGACTCAAAATTCTGGGCAGTAGTTACTGCTAAACTGGTGTTGAAAACTTGGAACACTGTTAAAGATGTCAAAGACCTGAAACACAAAATTCTAAGGGTAAGACATTGGACATCTATGCTGATATCTCTGAAGCTGACAATAAAGTTGGCTCTAGCATTTGATGCAATAAACCTATTGAGATGCCTTTTCCACTGCTAAAAGCAGTTTTGAACTTGTCAATTTTGAAGTCTTTTAGTGCTTCTGCCATTTTTTGGTTCGACCTCTAACACACTGGCAAAACGTTTCCCTCTGAGGACTTTTTTTTTTTTTAAATATGGGGAAACAAAATAAAAAGTTGCTTGGAGTGAGATCAGGTGAATTGGGAGGGTGGTCAAAACTCCTGAACATTCAGTGCAGTGTGGGCAAGTGTGCTGTTAAATCACTCATTGTGAAATGGGCAAATGTGTTGAAAGAACCTCAAAAAAAATTTTCACTGAAGCCAAACACAGCCTCTCACAACAGCACTAGCTGGTATACTGATGCTGATGGATTCCTAGAATACTTACCAAGCCTGTACTATATAAGGGGCCCACCATCCAAAAAGTAATTCCAATTTTTATTGGGTTTCTACTTGTATATATTTATATTGAAATCAAATAATGTCACTAGTGTAAAATCTGTTGTTGTGGTAACGATGAGGTGAACAAGAAGCTAACAGACATCTCAACTTTACAGTCTCCATCTCGTTCTTCCTATGGGCAGAGCACTCTAAATAGCAGACAGTGTTGTAATATATGTTTCCTTCTGCACCTTTGGGATATTGCTCCAAATGAAAGTAAAGAGCATGGTTCATCTACATTACCAATTCGACAAACTACTCATTGGTCCACCAGCCTACATAAGCACTTTGCTTCAGAGTAGAATTATTATATCTTAAAATTGGAATTCACAAGCTATGTTTTCTTGCATAAATCTATATCTTCTGGTTATATATTGTGTCTCCTTGCTGTCTATCTTTTATACCAGATGCTCAAATATGGTAAAAAAGAAAAACACTATGGGCTTGATTTCATAAGCAACATCATTTATCTATAGCATTCCTCAAAAGCCCCTCAAACAGGCAGTTAGGACAAACAGGGTGCTGGGTCTCCTTCCATATAACCATAATAGAAATAGTCATTCTTGACAAAAGGCTGATCCTCGAAAACAGCATCCTGGTCTGTTTGGGGGAACACTGGTAGGTGTTTGGACAACAAAAGCTTCTTGACTTCCATGTAAACAATGTGTCTCTGGCCCCCAAAGTGCAGGCTATATAAAAGCCAGGCTCAAGGTTTCATGCCTCAATGTCAATTACCCTCCAAGGTATCACCACCTCTGGGATAATATGATATTGGGATGCTTAGCCTGGGTAGGTTTACAATAGAACAAGAACCCCTCAAAGCAAGGATTATTGAGTCCAGGGCTTCGAGGCTGCCGTAAGCTAGGGTCATGTCATAGCACTCCAGCCTGAATGATATAGCAAGACTTTGTTCCTATAAAAATTGTTTTAAAAAAGAAATACCTGAGTTAGCTCATCTAGGATAATGTTCTCTAATTCCATCCAAGTTGCTGCAAAGGACATTATTTCATTCTTTTTGATGGCTGACAACATTCCACTGCATGTTTTCACTTATAAGTGAATTTTTTTTTTTAAATTTTAAAGATGTGGGACACAATTGCTGCCCATGAAAAGTGGACTGGATAAAAAAAATTTGGAACATACACACAATAGAATATTATGCAGTAACAAAAAAGGACAAAATTATAAGTGAATATTAAACCAAGGATCCTCAAAGACATCAAGAATGGTATATTGGTCACTAGAGACTCAGGGGAGGCGGGAAGGTGTGGAAGGACAAAAATGACCAATTGAATACAATGTTTACCAAGAGAGTTGGAGAGTGCATGTAAAGCCTGGGCTAAAAATTATTTGTTAACCCTAAAGCTATTGAAATTATTATTATTAATAATAATAATAATAATAATAATAATAAATACCCGAAGCTGGTGTAGCAGGAGTAAAATTTTCATATTCCACAGGGCTCCAATTACACTAAGCATAAAGTCACTGTTATGAAGTTATTGGTCTTAATGAAATGGAGTCAGGGTTAGAAACCATAGCCAGTGTGGCTCCTTCATCTGAGATAGTCACTGTGCAGCAATAATCATTAAGGGATTGTCCTCTATCAGAGTAGGACCATCAACACTGACATCTTGTAAGTAAAATAAAAGCAGTATGTGGATGGGAGTGGTAATGACAGAGCTTGGTTGGAAAAAAGAAAAAGTCATGGAAAGAAAGTGATCAGTGTTTTGATATGAAAAAAAAGCTTCAGAATGTGTCTGCAAATTGTTCATAAATACTGAAAGGGCAGAAGGGACATAAAATAATAGAAATTAGTTATAGATGTTTGTTGTTGAACATAGATCATGAAGTAATATGAACTAGGCACACTTTTCTAAGTATATAAATTTGTGTTAAAATACCTAAAATAGTTAAAAGGATCTTAATGTAAAGTGAATATATGTCTTTAATTGCTGTTGAGTATGAACTTGCACAGCTGTTGATATTTATGAATTGAATTAAGTCATAAATACTAATAGCTTCTTTCTCAACTCAAATGAAAAATTACTAAAAACATTATTTGAGAGAAAGATTTTTTTTTAGTGTTCTCTCATATTTTAATCTATTTTATGATATGTCTTAATTGAGGATGCCATAGCAGAATACTATAGATAGGTAGGCATAAACTACAGCAGATGTACATTAAAAAACTCAAGAAAGTTTGTTCTCTAATCATAACGAGGATTAAAAATATCGTGAACTAGCCGGGCTCGGTGGCTCAGCCTGTAATCCCGCGCTTTGGGAGGCCGAGGTGAGTGGATTGCCTGAGCCGTGGGTTTGAGACCCGCCTGGGCAACTTGGAAAGACCTCATCTCTATAATAAGTCAAAAAATTAGCCGTGCGTGGTAGCGCG
>CAUYQG010127764.1:0-11615 GCA_963574415.1 Tarsius wallacei
GCCACCGCAGCCTCGACCTGCTGGGCTCCGGCGATCCTTCCGCCTCAGCCTTCCAAGTAGCTGGAACTACAGGCGCGTGCTACCACGCCCGGCTGATTTTTTGATTTATTGTAGAGATGAGGTCTCGCCAAGTTGCCCAGGTGGGTCTCGAACCCGCGGGGTCAGGCAATCCACTTACCTCAGCCTCCCAAGGCACGGGATTACAGGCTGAGCCACCAAGCCCGGCTTCAAACCTCATTCTTATGGGCTGTATCAGTCTGTCTATTTGAATAGCTTTAAAGTCTTCTTGTCCTGGCTTTAATTTTTGGACTCCTTGTTATTGGGAGCGAGGCTCAGCTAAGCTGTGAAATTGGCAAAGTGCACTGTCCACAGCTCCGGGATTCTTTCTGTGACCCTCCCTCCCCAGCTCCCTGATGGTTCTCTTTTGAGAGACCACACACCATATTTATAAAGTCCCTGACTCCAGGGAGACAAGGGGGAACGTTTGATACATCAAGACATCACAATATTTCTGGTAAATGCAACTTCCTTGGACCCCTGACAACCTAATCTGTATTCACGTCCACTCTTCACTTCTAGTTCCAAGGTCAGGGACATCTGTCCTAAAATCTAAGGCTGACACCTCTGTTTATTCTCTGGGTCTCATTTTGTCCTCCTGCTGGGGTTCCTTGCTTTATCAGTGATTCTCCTCTCTTCCTGCACTTTCGTTCTCTTCCTTTCTTAGAATATCCTTCCTTTCTTAGAATATCCAAGTTCTAACTTAGTTTTGCCGCTAGCTTACTTTCTCCTTTCTGAACCATAGTTTTCTCATCTGTAAAATGACATGGCTCACTCCATGACCTCTCAACTCCTTTATATCTCTAACTCTCTCATCTGAAGGTACAAACTCATGTGGCTGAGGTTGAGCTTTGTATTCTCACATATTGACCTACCTGTCTTAGTGATAAATTATGATTGGAACTTTACATATTAATGATTGAGAAGAAAAAAGATGACTACATATTACTTCAACAATTAATCATGCAACTATTATTTAAAATTATTAGCTGAGTAGGAGGAAGAATTGTTATCTGGCCTACAGGACTTAAGAAATACTTGAATTGACCATATCTATTAAGGTGCTCAGTACTTTAAGTTCTAGTTTTTGTTTTTCAGAGAACAAAATGATTTTGTAGCTCAGTTTACACTAAAGCAATATTGATATTTTTTAGACATTTTCTCTGTGTGTTAGAACAGTTCTCATTGTGAGAAATTAAAGCCCAGTTCAAACCTGCTTAAGCCAAGGGATTTCTGAGGGAAGTAGCAAGAAGGTTCTGTGGACTCAAATAAGGTTATTAGGCCTCTATTTCTCTGCTATTCAGGGTAGGCTATGTGCTGTTAGAAACAACACCCAAATCTCAGTAGCTCAATATAATCAAAGTTTATCTTGTACACACACAAGTTGAATGAGAATGTTTAGTGGTTGGCCTTCCGTGTGGTGATTTAGAACTTCAAGCCAATTTCTTTTTTTTTTTTGAGGTAGAGTCTCACTCTGTCACCCAGACTGGAGTGCAGTGGCTGCCCCTGGCCACCGCAGCCTCGACCTGCTGGGCTCCGGCGATCCTTCTGCCTCAGCCTTCCAAGTAGCTGGAACTACAGGGGCACGCTACCACACCCGGCTAATTTTTTGATTTATTGTAGAGATGAGGTCTCACCAAGTTGCCCAGGTGGGTCTCGAACCTGCGGGCTCAGGCAATCCACTCACCTAGCCTCCCAAGGTGCGGGATTACAGGCTGAGCCACCGAGCCCGGCTTCAA
The DNA here is from genome assembly GCA_963574415.1 of Tarsius wallacei. Taxonomy (NCBI): domain Eukaryota; kingdom Metazoa; phylum Chordata; class Mammalia; order Primates; family Tarsiidae; genus Tarsius; species Tarsius wallacei. The sequence goes on from CAUYQG010127764.1 coordinate 1,797, forward strand.
GCCTATTTAATCTTACTATTCCTGGAATCTTCTGTAGGACATCTCGCCAGGAGATGGGGTGAGGGTTCCAGAGAGCATGGGAATCACTGTCACTAGCCACAGAGCTACAATTATCTGCAAGGCAGACAGAGAAGTACCAGGTTACCATCTCCCCAGAGGAAAGAGAATAGGCTTTGGAGAGCAACTGGCAGTCTCTGCCTTCTTTTTCATCTCTTGGCTCTGTTGTTTTCTTTGTGTTATTCTTCACCAAGTTCTCCCCATGTGGGAGCAAAAAAGGCTTCAGACAGCCACAGACTCAAGTCCTCCTAACTTATCAACTTCAGTGGAAGAGATCATCTTCCTTGTTAGCTCCAGCAGAAAAACCCCCTTCTTGGACCAGAGCTGAGGCTAGTGGCATGGCTCAAGCTAGTAGGCCAGGCCTGTGTCACTTTTACCTCCAGCATCACATCTATCCAAACAATATGAGTGGGTTATCTCAGAATAGAGAGACTTTATAACCAAAAAATAAAATAAGATTTCTACATAGGGCAGGAAACAAGAAATGTGTACTATCTTTCTTACAACAACAATGCTTATTTTAATGTAAAAAAAAAAGCTTCAGTTATCATGTTTTGATATTTTATAAAATGCTTCATTTTCATTCTTCTTTTTGCTTACTTTCCCCCTTGTCATTTACACTGATATGTGAATTTATTGATCTCACCAAACAAATGAGTCCAGATGGGGACAATATATTTGAGTAGATGTATGCCAACATCATTCTGAAAAATGTTCCCAAAGGTACTGTCACCAAGACAAGTCTGTTTAGAATATTGTCTATGTAAAGAGAAGAGGGCAATGCCTAGCTCATAGAAATTCATCTTTCATGGTCGAATTTTAGGCCCTTGATTGGAGAAGATGCTTTGGGCTGAGTTGCTGCTCTGAGACCTTCAAATTGAATCATACAGGTAATTATGTAGATGAAAGGGCAGTGAATGAGGCTTCCATGCCTGTGCACCAGCTACGCTTCTGAACCCCTTGCTTATATGAAAGAAATTGTCTTGCGAAGGCTTATAGTACTTAGGAGCTGTAAGAAGTTGGGGGTTTAATGCCCATGAGGAGATAAGATATTTGGCTAATACACTTATGTAAGGTAGAGAACTACAAGTGTTGCTCATGAATAGAGCCTAGAATGTAGTAGTTCTTATACTCACAGGTTAGAAAAACTCTCCTTCGGATCCAGATGTGTGGTAAAGAAGCTTGTCATCTGTCTGGGGGGCATTGCCATCTGTTCAGGAAATTGAAATCCTAGACTTGTGCTATATGCATGGGTAAGACTTAAATTATTTTATTTGTATGATGTAGGATTCATAATTCAAGAAACAGTTCAGAACCACTGATACCATTGGAAGAAACACATCTGCAGAAACAAGACTGAAAAGACTGTGTTATCTTCCATCCTTCACAGCCCAGAAGTATCTAACACTGCCACAGAGTAAATATGCTTCTTGGAAAAATGAAATAGAAAAAAATTACCAACTGTATAAAGAAAAAGTCTTCCACAAGGGACAGTGAGCAGATGTAACCAACAGCATTAGCACACTAAGAACTATAAATAATGGAAAGGTTTGGTGTAAAACAAATGTTTATAATGATTTAAAAATTAAAAGGAAGAATGAGAGCATTGTATAAAAAGTGAGCAGATACTATCTGCATAAAATCTATATGAGAAAAATCACAAAACTCTGATAAAAGTAGAATGGATAAATGAATTCAGCAAAGTTGCAGGATACAAAATAGACATATAAAAATCAGTTTTTTTCTATACACTATCAGGAATAATCAAAAAAGGAAACTAGGTAAACAATTCCATTTATAATAGCATAAAAAAGAAAAAATATTTAAGAATAAGCTTAAACAAAGAAATGAATCACTTGGACACTGAAAACTACCAAATGTTGCTGAAAGAAGTTTTAAAAGACACATATAAATGGAAAGACATCCCATGTTCATGGATTGGAAGACTTGATATTGCTAAGATATCCATACTACCCAAATTTATCTATGACTGGCCAAAATCCCTGAGGTTAAAAATCTCCCTGGGACCTCTAAAATGTTAGGTCAGGCCTGATGGGGGTGTGTGCATGATCCAGTGCCAGGTAAAAGATGCAAAGAATTTCACAGAACTTAGATTGAGAAATATAGTTTATTTAGAAAGTAAATTAGAGAGAGGTATACAAGAAGATATATCAATGACCAACCAGTATATGAAAAAGATGTTCAATATCACTAATCATTAGGGAAGAGCAAATCAAAATGACAATGAAATATCATCTCACAACCATTACGTTGGCTACTAATGGTCAACATCAAAACATAAAATAAATGTTGGTGAGAATGTAGAGAAATTGAAACCTTTGTAGGATTGTAAAGTGATACAACCATTATGGAAAACAATATGGTATTTCCTTTAAAAATTAAAGATAGCACTACCACATAATCCAGCAGTCCTACTTCTGGGTATATAGTCAAAAGAGAGGAAAGCAGGATCTCAAAGAAACATTTGTACATCCAAGTTCATAGCAGCACTGTTCACAATAGCCAACAGTTGAAAGCAACTCAAATGTCCATTGACAATGAATGAATGAACAAAGTATGGCATATGCATACAATGTAATATGATTCAGCCTTAAAAAGGAAGTAAATCTTGTCACATACAAACATGGATAAACCTAGAGGACATTATGTTAAGTGAAATGAGTTGGCCAAATAAAGACAAATGCTTCAAAGTTCTACTTATATGAAGTATGTGAAGTTGGCAAATTCATAGAAACAGAAAGTAGAATGGTAATTACAAAAGGCTGGAGGGAGTAGGGAAAAGGCAATTGTTGTTTAATGTGTTTCTCAGATATGTAGGGTAAAAATGTCTTGAGGGCAAAACAGTTTCAAGAGAGGGTCATAGGGCAACCCTGGGACACTGGGATTCATCATGCAACACCAGCTCATTTATATCTGGAGAACTCTTTTACAACAATGTGAACATACTTGTGAACATACTTAACACTACTGAACTATACAGTTAAGAATGGTTTAGATGATAAAAATAAAAGAAGAAATTTAAGCATCAACAAAGAAGAATATTTATGTAGAAATTATTATTAAATTCTTTTTGTTTTAAAGATGTGGGGTACAATTCAGAATTAGTTATACAAGTGGTCATCATACAGGCAAAGTTGAGGCCTCCTGTTGGTCCCCACTTTGCCTGGTTTGAGATCAGGTACCCTTATTGATGTTATGTGCCCCCCTCCCTAGAAATTCTTTTTTTTATTGTAGAGACGAGGTCTCACCATGTTGCCCAAGTGGGTCTTGAACTCCTGGACTCAGGTAATCCTCTCGCCTTCTCCTCTCAAAGTGCTGGGAATACAGGCATGAGCCACCATGCCCAACTCCCTAAAAATTCTCAAATGACAATACTTAATGTACATATTTGTTATATTATTCTGTGTATTTTTCCATATGTTTAAAAAATTCACAATAAAAGTGTGACTTATTGCTCTTAAAAAAATTCTGCTGAAAGAAATCATAGTATAACTAAATGAATGGAGAGATATTCTATGTTCATGCAGGAAACTCAATGTTATTAAGATGTCAGTTCTTCCCAACTTAATCTGTAGTTTCAATGCAATCCCAATCAAATCCCAGCAAGTTATTTTGTAGGAATTGACAAACTGATTCTAAGGCTCATATGGAGAAGCAAAAGATCCAAAACAGACAACCTGATATTGTGAAGGAAAAGAGCAAAGTCAGAGGACTGACAGTTCCGACTTCAGGACTTACTGTAAAGTTACAGTAAATAAGACAGTGTGGTATTGGTGAAAGAATAGACAAATAGATCAATGGAACAGAAGAGAGGGCCCAGAAATAGACCCACATAAATATAGTCAACAGATCTTTGACAAAGGAGCACAGGAAATACAATGGAGAAAAGATAGTCTTTTCAACAAATGGTGCTGGAACGAACAACAGGATATACACATGCAAAAAAAGTGAAATCTATATCCATATCTATTCCTAGATTTACCCTGATAGATCTTTTGAACTGTATGTCTAAAATGGTTAAAATGCTAAATTTTATGTTATGCATAGTCTACCACAAGAACAATTTTTAAAAAAACTTGAATTAACTAAAGATTAGTTCAAGAAATTTGAATCAGAATAAACCCCCCAAAAGGAGAAGGAAGAAATGATATAGACAAATAGAGAAAATCCACAAACTAAAAGTGGTTGGAAAAAATCCATAGTTAGGTTTATTAAGAGAAAGACAACAACAGGAACAACAAGGAAGGGAGTGACTTACTGAGGCCACCGTCTCAGAGTTGTCTAGGAAGACAAGGACCATGACATGTCCTTTTGACTCAGCAACAAGTATGGAGTGACTAGGGCAGTCTCAGCAGAATGGCAAGGTCAGAAGCTTCATTCACTGGTTTCTCAAAATGAGTAGGTCAGGAAGAATTAGAAACATTGAGCGTAGATAATTTCTTTAAAGAAACTTGATTGTGAAGGAAGGGAGAGCATGTGACAGAGCAAGAGAACACATGAGGGAGAATGCTAGGCAGAAGAGGAAACAATAGCGTGGGTACTCATGGTTGAGAGATTTTGCTGCCATAGTTTTCAGCAACCTCTGTGAAAAAAGGAAGGCGATTGGTGGAGCATGATGTTTGGGGGTGACTGCCCTGCTCATCATCCCTGCTTAGGTGCAAGATTTAGGGAGCATATGTATTTATTCAGATTCAAGGGGTACAGGTGCAGGTTTGTCACATAGGTATATGAGGGGAGACCCCCCCGAAAAACTGGAATTTATTTGTAAAGAACTGATTATTACATGTTTAAACTCCAGTCTTCTTCAGAGGACTCTCCGTTTGATGCAATATACCTATGGAGATGCTTTTTTTACTGCTCAAACAGTTTTTGAACTCATCCATTTTGATGCCTTTTAGTGCTTCTGCCGTTTTTGTTTCACCTCTTCCACATCAGCAAAACGTTTCCTTTTGAGGACACTCTTCATCCAGGGAAGCAAAAAGTTCCTCAGAGTGAGATCGGGTGAATAGGGTGGGTGGGTGCTGGTCAAAAACTGCTGAACCCTCGGCATAGTGTGGGCCGGTGCATCGCCAAGGGGGAAGAACCATGTGGCAGAACTCAGGACAGGTTTTCTGCAAATCATGATGCAACCTTCTCAAAACTTCCAGATAAAACTTTGGTTGACCATTTGATCCAGAGGAACAGATTCCAAGTGTACTACAAGGGACTCACCCTCCAAAAGATAATTCCAAGTTTTTGGGGGTCCCTCTACATATTGTAAGATGGTGAGGCTTGGGCTTCTACTGAGCCCCTCTCCCATGTGATGGACATGGTACACAGTAGATAGTTTTTCAACCCTTATCCTCCTCCCTCCTCCCTCCCCTCTTTGGGAGTGCCCCAGTGTCTGTTGTTCCCACCCTTTGGCCCATGTGTATTCAGTACTTAGCTTCCACTTATAAGGGAGAACATGTGGTATTCAGTTTTCTGCTTCTGTGATAATTCGCTTAGGGTGATGGTCTCTAGCTGCATACATGTTGCTGCAAAGGATATGATTTTTTTTTTTTTTATGACTGCTTCAAAGTATTCCGTCATGGATAGGTACCACCTTTTCTTTATCCAGTTAGTGGACATATTTTTTATCGCATGACTCTACTTTTCCTGGCCACAGATGATTTAATGGAGGTGAGGTTATCACTCTGATACTCTCTCTCAAGAATTTGTCCTAGGAGACAGAGATCATTGTCCATTGATGTGCTGAACCTTCATGACATAGTCCTGGGGCTGGTAGACACTCATGAATTTGTGCACCCAGAGGAAGCTTATTGAGAGAAGATGAGTGGAAGAGGGGAAAGGGGAGGGAGAGAGAAAAGAGAAAAAAAGCAGAGGAAGAAAGGACAGAAAAGGAGCAGAGAGGGGTGGAGAGGAGGAACAGGAAAATAAGAAGTAGCAGAGGTGAGAAAGATCATAGGACCCTAAAAGATTATTTTAAAGTTTCATTTCTAGATCTTGTTTCTGCAAAGTCTGGCTCTATCAATGTCTGAGTCAGAAAAATTGCCTTTTTCAAATCTTACAATAAAGAAGAAGTAGACTTAGTAAACATCTATTCTTTGCAACAAAACAGCTTGACAAGCAAGGAATTAAAATCCAGTGGAACCAAGAAGAAAGCATGACGGAAGTGGTACCTAGCATCAGTGAAAATTAAAATTGCAGGAGGGAGGGGCAAGATGGTGATGGGACAAGTCGGACTGTGAAAGTCTCTGCAAAAGGTGGCTGCTGCAGTGGGTCCCATGCACTGTGCTGCTGCTGTGGCCTTCGGCTCCTGGCCCCATGGAATTCCTAGCTCCCTCCCCCACCCCAAGCCTCCCTGCAGTGGTGGGCCCTGCAGTCCAGAGTTTGATTGGTGGAGAGAGAGGATCAGGGAGGACCAGCGAGGAGGCCCATGCCAGGCAAAGAGGCGCCCACCGCAGCCATTTTCTCTGTCCTGGGACCAGGCAGAGACCTGCATCACCCTGCTCAGTTCCGCATAATTCTGCCCAGCCTCCAACTTGGGACCTAAGGTAATCGCATCAAACGGGGAGAGACAGAAGCCCCTCCCCCATGCTAGATCAGACACAGACAGGTCGGATCTGAGTGGCAGGCTTGACAGGCAGCAAGTTGTCTGAGTCCAGAGCTGATCCTTCCACAGCAGGCCTGGGACATCTGACTAGCTGTGAGCAGCACTATCAGCCTGTGAAGAGAGCTAGAGATCAGAGCTGAAAGGACGTTGGGCTCACAGGAACATTCTCAGAGCAAGCTTGATTCATTGTTTTTACTCATTTTTATTATTTGTCTGTTTGTTTTGCTCATTTTTGTTTCTTTTATGTTTTACTTTTTTTCCTCCTCTGTTTTTGATAATGTTTTCATACTTGCCTTGTTTCTGTTATTTTACTGATTTCTCTTTTTTTTCTTTAGACCTCCTGTTTGTGTAGGGAAATTGTATATCAATAGGGATATTGATTGTCTTGTGTGTTTGTATGATTGTCTGTATGTCTTAGTTTTTTTTACTCTTCTCTGTCTTTGTGTCTCTTTTCATTTGTTAGTGTGTATGTTTGTCTGTTATCCCTCTTACTCTTCTCTCTCTCCACCTTCCTCTTTCCCTTCTCCTTCCCTGTTCCATTCTTTTCCTTTTTCTTACCTTAATTTGCTTTCAGGGAGCAAACTTCCACTTCCACTACACGAACAGATTGCAAGGCAGTGGGAAGGGGGCTCCAGGGTACCCATATACCTGTCAGTGGATACTGAGATCTGCAGATAGATTTTGAATCACAGTTTCCCACTCAATTAAATCTCAAAACTGCAAAAAATATAGCCCCCAACCCACAGTCCAGCCTCAGAATTGAACAAAGCTAGAGGATTCACATAAAGAAGAATAGGAGATTGAGTAAACAGAGGTAAAAGCAACCCCACCATCCCTGAACAACAGAATTAAAGAAGAGGGGGGAAAAGTGGGAAGGAAAATCTACATAAATGAAGAACAACCAAAAGAAGAATACGGGTCTCACACAGACCCCTGGGAGGTCAGACACTGAGAAAACAGACTTCAGAATGCAAACAATGAAGAGTCCCCAGAATGACAGGTCACATACTACAAACCCAGACAACAAGATATTAATAGAGAGAATAAAAAGAATTAAGGAGAGGCAAGAGGAAAATAGGAAGGAGTTGATAACTGAGATAACAGCAGTAAAGAATACTGTGATTGAAATAAATAACAAACTAATAAGCATGGAAAACAGAATTAGCCAAGCAGAGGAAAGAATCTCAGAGCTTGAGGACCAAAATATAGAACTAACCCAAACTGTCAAAAGCATAGAAAAGAAGCTTAAAAAGACAGAACAAAATCTTCAAGAGATGAGTGATTATTTCAAGAGGCCGAACCTAAGAGTAATTGGACTTTCTGAGGCAGAAAGAGAGACAGAGACCACCCTGGAACAAACATTCCATGAAATCATTCAAGAAAACTTCCCTCATCTCATCAGTGATGCGAAAATTCAAACAAGAGATCCAGAGAACCTGCAAGACAACAAATGAGAAGACCAACTCCTAGACACATAATAATTTGCCTAAACAAAGTAGGTATAAAAGAAAAAATCCTAAGGTCAGCAAGAGAAAAAGGTCAGACTACCTACTGGAGAAGACCAATTAGAATAGCAGCAAATTTATCTACAGAAACACTTCAGGCTTGGAGAGCATGGAGCCCAATCTTCAAAGTTCTCAAAGATAAACAATTTCAACCAAGAATAACCTACCCAGCTAAGCTAAGCTTTATCAGCAAGGGAGAAGTAAAATCTTTCTCAGACATTCAATCCCTAAGGTCTTACACTGCCTCTAGACCACCTCTACAAGAAACACTTAAAAGAACTAAACACAGAAGAAAAGGAAAAAAGAACGACAATGGTTTTCACAAGAGTACAGGAAAAAGATTGAAAACACACATGAATCAATCCAAAAATCAAAAGAAAGACAACAAACAGGAACAACAACAACTCTATAAGAACCTCATGACAGGGATAAACTCTCACATTTCAATAATTAGCCTGAATGTGAATGGACTAAATGCACCACTGAAAAGACATAGAATGGCAAAATGGATAAAATATCATGAGGCAACAATATATTGTCTCCAAGAGGCTCATCTCACCAGAAAGGACACTCACAGACTCAAAGTAAGAGGATGGGAAGCAAAATTTCAGGTGAATGGAACACAAGAAAGGTTGAGTTGCAATCTTAATATCAGACAAAATACCCTTTAAGCTATCAAAAATTAAAAAAGATATAGAAGGTCACTACATAATGATAAAAGGTTCAATCCATCAACAAGAAATATCCATCCTAAACACATATGCACCCAATTTAGGAGCACCAACTTTCATAAAGCAGTTTCTAGGTAATCTTTGAAAAGCTATTACTCTAACACTATCATTGTTGGGGACTTTAATACCCCACTCACAACCCTAGACAGATCATCAGGACAAAAAATCAGCAAGGAGATCTAGAACCTCAATGTGACTCTTGACCAAATGGACTTAATTGATACCTACAGAACATGCCATCTAACAACCATAGAATAAACATTCTACTCATCACTGCATGGAACATAATCTAAGATCAACCACATCCTTGGCCATAAATCAAGCACAAGCAAATTTCATAAAATTGAAATTTTGCCATGCACCTTCTCAGACCACAGTGGAATAAAAATAAATATCAACACCAACAAAGTTTCCCCCAAACTCACAAAGACATGGGCACTAAACAGCATGATGCTAAGCAATTCCCGGGTCAGCATGGAAATCAAAACAGAGATTAAAAGATACCTGGAAACAAATGAAAATGAAAAAACATCTTACCAAAATATCTGGGATGCCATGAAAGTAGTAGGAAGGGAATTCATATCTCTACAAATGCACATGAAGAAAATGGAAGGATCACAAGTTAACAGCCTAACAAGTCACCTAAGGAAGCTGGAAAAGCAAGACCATCAAAACCCTAATTTCAGCAGAAGAATCCAGATCACCAAAATAAAAGCCCAAATCTAGGACATAGAAGACAAAAAGATAATACGAAAAATAACGAAACAAAAAGCTGGTTCTTTGAAAGGATAAACAAGATTGATGGTCCTCTAGCTAGACCTACCAAGAAAAAGAGAGAAAAAGCCCAAATAAACACAATCAGAAACACAAAAGATGAAGTCACATCTGACCCTGAAGAAATACAAAAGAT